>JABUQX010037020.1:30000-59521 GCA_015478945.1 Trachelipus rathkii | reverse complement strand
CTCTCTCTCTCTCTCTCTCTCTCCTCCTCTCTCTCTCCTCCGTGCGTAACCTTAACCCATACTATGACTCTACACGCTGCTGAGTTCCATTCAATCAATAGACCAGAAATTATATATGATACAGCATTTATAGTTTTAAATTAAAAATTATTTCTTGTGAAAAGAACTGCCTAAAAAGTTTTGTTGATAAAGAAAAGTAACAAATATTATATACATATATACGAGTATATATACAGGGATATGGCACGAAAAAAATCAAAGTGAAAAAAATCCAAATTGATTTTTTAACTTGATTTTGTCTTTAAAATAAATTATAATTTTTTGATTTATGATATTGAATTTTTTTTTGTGAATTTTTTTTTATTTTTTTAAATCTTTTTTTAAATTTTTTTGTGATAATTAACTTAATACCTTGAATAGAAATATAAAAAAATAAAAATAAAACTATACTATATTATGATGTTTTTAAATATATATTTTATTCAATCTTCAACAAACTATTTGGCATTGTAACCCGTAATCGTAACATTCTTTATGTTGTGTTCATTGTTCCATTGAGCATTTTGAACCCCCAGAGCTAGCGCTAGGGTTAAACATTTTGAAAATTAATGCCAGATTCAGACTAATTATATATAAGAAAATTAACTAAATTCGTAAAAAATACATATGTTAGGGACCTGTTAGGCCAGTATTGAATATTGTCTACAATTTTAACACCCTAATTAGAAAAGACATAGATATGCTAGAGGGCCGCCGCAAACATTAAAGCAACAGAGGAGTTAGCATTTTTTGGCTTGCAGATAAGAAATAGGCGTTGAACAGTATGCTAATAGGCCCAATGCGCTCTCTTAAGTAGTATTCTATTATTATTATAAATGGTATTATTATTATTATAAGTGGTCAATGCGCTTCTTAATTATTAATTATTTTACTCGGTGACTGGACGAACTAAAAAAGGACCAGCGGCCGCTCTTAAGAATTATCCTAATTCATGACGTGACGGAGAGCACTCTAAGAGGTCAATTGCGGCTTCTTAATTATTATCATTTAATTCATTAAATTATTAATTGGTTGAAACTGGGGACCAGTACTAGATAGGCCCATGACGGCTCTTAAAGACGGTGGTTTATTCATAATCGGTATCCATTAGTCTGCTGGGACATTCTAGAGATGCCAATGCGGCTTCTTAAATTATTAATTTTTATTAGTAGACTGGGACAAACTAAAAAGGACCATGGCGGCCTCTTACAAGATTATTCAATATTTATATGAGTTGAGTGGGACATTCTAGAGGCGTAAATGCGATATATAAATATATAAGATATATTATATATATATATTATAATATATTATAAAATATACTATCTTTATATATCATAATACTAAATATATATAATTACTATATATATATACATAATATATAATATATAATATATAATATATTAGTTGACTGGACAGTCTAGATAGGCCGTTGCGGAGTTATTAAGATTATTATTATATTATTTTATTATGGTTGACTGGATGGGACATTTTAGAGTGGCCAATGCTGCTTCTTAATTAATTAACTTTATTGGTTGACTGGGACAGTCTAAAGACGACCATGCGTTTTCTAATAAGTATATAATTTTATTGATTATGAGGTAGGGACGGAACATTCTAGAACGTTAATGCAGCTGCGTTTTATCCTTAATTATGTATTCAGAAAATAATTAATAAGAAGCTGCATTAACCCCTCCTAGGAATGTTCCAGTCAACCCATGAATAATAAGAATAATACTTTAATAAGAAGCCGCATGGTCCTTTCTAGACTGTCCTCCCAGTAAGCCAATAAAAATTAATAATTTAAGAAGCCGCATTGGCCCATCTAGAAAGTCCTAATAACACCATAAAAATTAATAAATAAGAATACTTAAGGAGCCCATGGGGTCCTTTTTAGACTGTCCCCAGTCAGCCAATACTAATAATATTAAAAATAATAATCAAGCCACATTGATCCCTCAAGAATTTAAGATCAAAATTTTAAATTAAGAAATAACTACTTAGAAGCCTCATTGCCTTTTTTTAGACTATCCCAGAGTGTACCAATTAAAAAAATTAATTAATGGAGAAAAGCCGCATATGCCCGCCGTCTAGAATGTCCAGGTCAACCCATAAAAATTAAAGCAGATTAAGAAATAACCTTATACTAAATAATTAACTGTAATTAGTGAATAGGATTTATAATTAAAAGCCACATTAGCCTACCTAGACTGTCCCAGTCAACCAACAATAATTATAATTAGAATAATAATTAAGATCGCATCGGCCCCTCTATTTAGAACTGTCCCAGTTCACCATAATAATTATAAAATAAGAATAATAATATCATAGCAAATGGGCCTTCTTAGACTGTCCCAGTCAATTCATTAAAAATTAAAATAAGAAATAATTTATCTTAATTATTAATTGTTATGGCGGTTGACGTGGACAGTCTAGAAAGGCCATAAATTGTGGCTTCTGAATTATATTCCTATCATTTTTTTGTTGTATGACTGGACACAGTCATAGGAGCCCCAGTTTTAGCCTTCTTATTTTTTTATAAAAAATACCATTCAATTATTACTACTGTCATTATTTAAAAATTGTTTTTTTTTTAATTCTTAATTTTATGGGTTGACTGGGACATTAAGAGTGGCCAATTATGCGGCTTACCTCAATTATATGTTTATTAAACATACATGAGGTATAAGAACATAAAAATTTAAAGAACAGTAAAAAGCCACATGGGCCTAGCTGCTCGGAGGACAGTCCACGATCAACCAAACCAACCACCAAACATGGTCACGCAAATCCACAAAAGCACCCTAGGGCTTGTCAAAATTACTTGTAACTCAAATGCACCAATTTGCTTTAGTCAAAACTAATGCATATATTCATACCCAAACCATCCACATGCATTAAAAAACTAAGTTGATCGGTCACGCTTTGCACTTATTGACATTTATAATAACTACGTAAACTAAAAAGAACCGCCAATTTGGCTTCGTCTAAATATATTATTGTTGTTACCCAACCCATCCATATACCATCCAAACCCTTTCTTAAAATGTTGCAATCGAGTCACACTCACAACCTCCTCTGGCAGACTATCCAAAAATATTAACAAACCACTATTACTGAATGCATGCTTTCTACTATTATCAAGATGGCTGATTTACTTTACAATTTTAAGCTTTATGTATTTCAATAAATATATATATGATATTATTATGAAGATGACGTGGGACATCATCAATTATTAGGAAATTAATGTGGCTCTCAATTATTATTTTTAATTCATTAATTATTATTGTTGGACTGACTGGGACAATCTAAATAGGCCCATGCTGTTTCTGAAAGTTATTATTCATTATTCTATATTATATTATGGGTTGACGAGGACATTTTCTAGACGAGGTAGGCCCCATGCGCGAACCATTCCTAATTATTCTAATTTTATATTGTTGATGGGACAGTATAAAAAGGGACATGCCGGCATTCGTTAAAGTATTACTCTTATTTATTGATCGAGTGGACTGGACGATTCAGTGGGTTCAATTGCGGCTCATCTTAATATATATCTAATATTAATTATTATTATGGGTTGACTGGGACAGTCATAATAGGCCCATGTGGGTAGAAATTAATTATTCTTATTTATTAATCTATAATGGATGACTGTGGACATTCTGGAGGGGCCAATGCGGCTTTTAAACTAATTATTATCTAATTATTAATTCGAATGATGGTTGAACGGGACAGTCTAGGTAGGCCAATGTGGATATACTTAATATAATTACATTAATAATTAAATTAATTAATGTATTTAGAAAAAATATTCTTTAATTCTAATTTTTACGAGTGAATGGAAACACTCAAGATTGATTCTGCGTCTCTACTGTTCCTCAAATATATATAGCATATATATATATATATTTTAATATTAAAGTATAATGATAATATTATTATATATAATATATAATATATATATAAGTATTACTTATATATATATATATAATATAATATATTATATATATACTATATAATATAATTATATATATATATATATATATAATATATATCGCGTGACGTCACGAATCGAATCTGAAAAAAATCAAAAAATAAAAATAAATGCATCTAATCAAATCAAATCGTAAATTAGTAAATGCAAAAATCATAAATCGTAAATTCAAAAATAAACATTTCATCTCAGTGAAATCAAACAAAATCCCCAAACCCTATTTTGTAATCATTTATAAGTTATTGGAAAGAACATGAAATATAATTTAGTTGCTCCACCTTTTGATGATTGTAAGTATTATCTTTTTCTTAAATATTTACTATTCCCTAATAATTTATTGTAATTTTTAATGAAATAAATGTCATAAATAAAATTCTTTAAAAAAAAAATTACCTTCTATACAAGCATCGAGACATTGTGATCAAATTTGAGAGTTCCTAGTTCACAAAGAGATAAATTCATAGTCAATCAGATACTTCAGTTTTCTGCAGGGACGATTTGAACTGTGGAATTAACTTTATGTTTACTATTTTTCATAAGAGTGTATGATTTAAGTACTAAAAAATCTATCCTTCTTTCTAAATAGATTATTTATTAACTTCTAACCTCTATAAAATGTTTGAAATAATCATTTTGTTGTAAAGGAAACAATATTAATAGTTCTATAAAAGTGTTTCAATATTGCTCTCTCAGAACGTGTGCTTCACTTTTTCCAGCTTGACGCTTTGAAAACTTGCCTTGTACATTTTTAGGCATGTGTACTTTTGCTATTTGTTGTCCCTGTTTATAAGATTCATCTGCTAAAGAGCCATGTGTAAAGTGTGAACTCTTCAGCCTGGTGTATTGCAAATTATATTAACCGTCATCAGAAAACATAATCCTTTATTTTTATACTTTATTCATGCTCATATCTGATATCTACTACCTTCTATTTCGACCACTTATAAAAACTCTAATTTCACAATGCCAGTTCAATTATTGCTTATTGTCTTATTAATTTTCAAATAGTTGATTAATAATATACTAAATGACTGTGTGTACTTACTGATTTCGGAAAAAATTCTTCTAAAGATAAATCGACAAAGTTGATGGATGATAATATTGACATAAATATTGATTACGATTGTATTGCCTCTTACTTTTATCTAGTGTTTCTAGTAATATTGTGTTTTATCTTCGTTTACATATCTAATATTAGATACCACATTTTAGACACCTTATATACCATTTTTTAAGTGCACAAATCGATCCCTTTAAGCATTTTAAGTTTATTTTTGTTATATAATAATAGCTTCTTCTATAACCATATTACGAAATGTTTTTCGTCGAAAATTTTTTTTTTTACTCCCAATTTCAAGGCTTCACTCAGACACTCAGACTTTTAAATCCTCCTATCCTGAGCTGCGTAAGTAATTATTACACTTATTACTACAATATTAATATATATTAGTATAATAGTACGTATATATATATTATATAGATAATATATAGATACTATATATTACATATATGTTTGTACTATAGTATATATATAATATACTATATAATAATATATATATATATAATACTATAATGATATATAATAGATATATTATGACACGTTTGTGAGTAATTAAAGCAGAAAGCACAGACCAACAGTATTTTAAGTTTTTTTCTTTCCCTATGATCCTGATATATGTTTCTCTATGTATATTGTTGCCGCTGAATTTAAAAAATCATTATATTTTTTTTTTTGTGTTATCACGATCTTTGATTTACTGTTATTTCGACATGAAAAATTAAAAAAAATGCAAACAAAAATGGCGGCAGGAAGCAATAATAACAGAGGAAAAGTTGATATACAAACAGATTATTTAAATAATAAATGACAGAACTACCTTGCCCAATCATATATTCTCGAAAATTTCATATTCATAGGACAAATAATAAAAAAATACTAAACCATTTTCCTTATTTAAATGCGACCTATATATATATATATAATATATATATATATTATACTGTATATAGTAGATATAATATATATAGTATCTATTATATTATACTATATATATATAAATATATATATATATTACTATAATATAGTAATATATAATATATTATATATATATATAATAATGTATAAATTACAATATGTTCAGATGGTGGACAATCTTGGGGCGTGTTAGGTGTGCAGAAAGAATTGAAAATGAGGAATGACACGTTATTGAGAGTTTTGCCGTGGTGTGAAGAAAGGGATAAATGAGGAGAATAAATGAAGGTGAGTACATTGAGATGTTTGTCATATGGAAAGGATAATGGATGATAGTCAGTTGTTAAGCGGATGTTATAGTGCGTGAATGTGTTTGTGAATCGACTGCTGGAGGACCGAGAAAAGAAGTGTGGATTGATCAGAAAGGAATGTAAGGAGGAGAGAAATGTGAGTTTGATAGATGCGAGAAGATAAGTACATAATAGGAGTGAATGGCGGGTTTTATGAGGCGTATGGTTGGAGGCCTACCTGGGGGTCAAGGATGAACCGCCCATTTTGCCGAGCAGTCGCCATAGTGATGATCCGTTGGTGTCCTAATTGAAGCCCATAGTGGATTTTCCTGACCTGCGACGAGGTTCGTCACTAAAGAAGGTTATAAAAGGGGCGGTAAGTCATGGGCTTCATGACTTGCGTCAGTTATTCTTTCTAGAACCTATCTGCACTTTCCGACGCCGATATTTCGCACCTCTACCCCCATCTAGGGAAGAATAAAGAGTGCTGAGATGATACATGATGATATATATTAAATATATATATAATATATATATAATATATATAATTTATATTAAAGTTTAAAGTAATTATTTTATTGTATATATCATTATACTATATATATATATATATATATATATATATATTATATATATATATACACTAGCGACAATGTTATGTATAATATATAAAAGTATATATAATAGAATTCTAGAAGCTAAAAACCGCGGTGCTGCAGAAAAATCGTCCATTCAGACTCAAATACTTTGCAGAAAAGTTCTTCAAAGTACTGACAATTATTTTTTTATTGGTTTGATACTCATGTTATTAAAAGTTTGTTTCAATGTCAGTTCATACCATTTGAGCCAGTTATTTTTTTTATTTGATTTATGCAACACATTAATTTGGTCAGCATGTAATATAAAATGTTATTATACCTATAGAATTTTGTTAGACAATTATTATTATTATTTACCCTCCGCCGATGATGGTTCGATTCGTGTTGTTGACGATGGTGACCAGTCTCCTAATCACCATGACAATCCTTTAATTTCTTTTGTTAATTATTTATTCTTTCCTTTTATTTTGTATTATTATTATATTATTATTGATATATATTATTATTATTATTTTAGTATTATTCGATTATTATTATTTATTATCTATATTATTAAAATTAAATATATTATTCTTAAGTGTTCATCATTGTAATTTATTTTTATTATTATTATAAAATTATTATTCATTATTATTATTATTATTATATTATTATTATCATATATCATCTATATTATTCATTATTATTATTATTATCTATATTAGTATCCCTTGTTTGTAACCCGTCCCTTCTCCGTTTTCTTTACGTACTACCCTACGTATCCTTTTCTCCTGAGAAGTCTCACCCCAGTTTCTTCCTGGACATCCCATCGAAAGCTTGGTATCTCTGTGCTGACACAAGATATCTTAGCCATTTTTGGCCACTTTCCCCGTGGGTGAGAAATACAGTTCAAAACGTGGTTGTCTCGCATATCTCCTGTAGGTATGTGAGAAAGAGCTGTTGCCTAACCACTGAGGGAGCTTCCTCCACGTCAGTGTATGATCTTGGTCTCTCAGCGTTTATCCGGTGGTGCACGCTAATTTTTTTTATTTGCCTACTGACATGGACACGGCCAAAGTTCCCGGGCAGCCTTTCGACCACAACTCAGACACCGTCGGCTGCTGAGCCGGGAGCCGCAAGTGTTATGGTGAAGTCAAGCCAAATTTTTGAGAGGGCTGAGTGGCCAGTCGAAATTAGGGGTGCCGGAGTCGGAGAAGTCTCAAAAAAGACCGGTCCGCTCCGCTCCGGCTCGGCAAGTAGAAAATTAAGTAATTATTATTTTTATTACTACATAATATATAGTATATAATATAATATATATATATTATAGTATACTAGCATATATTATAATTAATACTATCATTATATATATATCTATATTTACTATATATATATATATACAGTAATATAAAATCATATATATATAATATATATATACAAATAATATATTTATATATATATATCATCATCATCATCTTCCTTTTTTATTACCAGACTGGAGGATAAGTGGCGTACATGCATTTCAGAAAGAGAGTAGTAAGAAGTACATGACACAAGTCGAAAAGGAAAGCCCAGCCTATACCGCATCCCCTCTATACCATTAGTGAAGAACTCGGCACAGTCAAAAACCTCCCACCGTAAAGAGCTACGGCGCACCAGCAGACGCCACCAATATAAACTATTGGCATATACGTCCAAGTGTCTAGGGTTCATCCCTGGCCCAGGATGGCCACAACCATACCCTCCACAAAACCAGGCTATTCACTCCTATTATCACCCTTTTTTTCTCGCCTCTGGCCAAACTCACATTTCCATCCTTCAGACATTCGTTATGACTTCAATCCACATTTTTCTTTCGTTTCCAAGCCGTCAGATTACCAAACACTCATTCAAAATATTTATATTAATATATTTCTTTTCTTACTTTTTAATTTAATTTTTTTTCATATTGTTTTTATTAATATTTTATCTATTATTATATATTTTTATTTTTAAGTTTTAGTTTTTATTTACCTTATAAAGGTTTAAGCTTATTATTAATTATTAATATTGTTATTAATCATACATTGCATTTAATATATTTATTTTATTTAAAAACTTTTTTTATTATTTTTTTTAATATTAAAATGATATATGTTATTAATCTTATTTTATATTTACATATTTATCATTTTATTTTTTCTTAATTATTATTTAATTAGTTAATATTAATTAATATTTAAAATGTTTATTTTTTTTTTTTATTTATTTTTTTTTTTTTTTAAATATATTAATTAATTTTTATTTTATATTATTAAAATGTTTTTAGTTTAATTATTGTTATTTTTTTTAAAAAGGTTAGTTTAATTATTATTTTAATTAATGGCTTCTGAGGCTCTGATATTTATTTATAAATGATAATTTAGTTTATTTTACATTGTTTTTATTTTTATTTTTTACATTTTATTTTTTATCAAGACTTATTTATTAATTAATTTTATTTTATTTAATTAGTTTTTTTTATTTAGTGACATCAAATACTTAATGATATTCATTTAGCTTATATTTTTCAAACAGCTTCTAAGTTAACAGATAAATATATTTTTTTTACTTTTTTATTAATTTATTTTTTATTTTATTGATATATAAGTTACTTTACACATTAGGCATCGACCAACCGCGTTTTAATTATATAACTATATTATTTGAGGATTTTATTGTAAATTTTTAGATTTAGAAATTTATATCTTTTGAAAGAATTATACGCTCTTTAATACTTTATTAAGAACCTTTAGATATAGAAAAAATTTTTATAAATTATTATTCTTCTTGAAATACAATATAAAAAAATCCAATATCACATAAAGTTCATAGTATTATAAATTATGCGCTATCTTTTTTTAATTTTTACCTCGCAAATCAGCAGGTTAATAATGTTTACGTTACCATTCATTTGATGGAGTAGGGTAGTGACGGTTTATTTATTAATATTTTATTACTTTTAAACATATAATTTACCCAATTACATAACAGTTATTATTAAGAATGATAGAGTTAAGGGTATAAACTCATTTAGTTATCCATGAGTACATAATTTTTTTTATAATATTTTCATATAAATATTATAAATAAATTATTATATTATTTTTTGTTTCACTTTTATTTTTTAAATTAATTATCTATTTTTTATTTATATATTATTTTAATTTAAGTTAGTGTTTAATTTTTTTTTTTTATTTATTTAAAATTATTTCCTATCATTAATTATTTTTTTATAATTTTTAATTTTTTACAATAAATTAAATTATATGCAGAGTTAATTCTATTCTAAAATATAATTTTACTTTTTTTTATATTTATAAATTAATTTTATTTAAGCAATTAAACAGCTTATATTTAATATAAATGAATAGTAATTTTGAATATTTATATTATTTAAACAATAATATTTAAGTAATTTATTTTTTACCTAAAAATTTATTTTAAAAATAATTTGAATTTTTATTAATTTTTTTATTTTTTCTTTATATTTATTATTTTTTATAATTTTTATTTTATGTTTATAAATATTGCTGAATGATAATACTTTTGAATTAATCATAAGGTTTCTGATCTATTAAATTATTTTTTAATGGTTAGTTTTAAGACATAAGACACATAACTCTTTTATTTAAAACAGCACTAAACTCAACCCCATTCATAAGTATAATAGCGACTTTTATACCTTTTACCCCCGACCCAGCACAATCTAGCCTGCAATCATAATATTTTTCCTAACGCCATGAACCCCACAAGGGATAAACAATTTTAGACGAAGGTATATAGCCTTTATGAGTATAATTCTAAATATTAGATATATTATTAAGCACCATAGTTTCAATTTATAATTTGTTTACTAGCAACAATGTTTAGAACTAGCTTTATACAACCTACAATAATACATCGGCCAGACCAAACCCGTACTGCAAATATACGACCAAATCGTTGAATCGCAACCCACTGAACTGCTAGCCAGATATGAATCCATATAAATGGTGTTTGGCTGTGTAAAGAGAAAGTACCCCAATTCTTCAAAAGTAAGATCTCCTAGACACCCCTAATCCCATTTCAGGTAATTATATTTACTCTTCAATTTTTACAAGCACCATTGTCTTCAGCATTCCATACAACATCCTGAATCATCGTACGTAATATCACGTTCAATCAATCACTCTCCCACACCTTATTCAATTACCTCATGTTCGTAGACCTCATAAATCAGCCCTTAACTACACCCTTAAGATGTCCATCTGAACCAAAAATTGAACTTTAGATTCCCTTATACCTCTACTCCATACCTATAGCTCTACCATACACACTACAATTAAACCACATCCCCAATAGAGGTAACAAACATACCTCTCATGTATTATATATATATATATATAGTAGTTTAATATATTTATATAATATTATATATTTATTATAAATAGTATATTATATATGTATATTAATCATATTATATTATATATGTAATATACATTAGTTATTGTATAACGATATATTTATAATATATATATTAATCAAGCCTGAAAAAATCTGTGATTAAAATCTAATTAGTATTATATAGTACTATTTCATTACAATTATACTATATTACCTAAATTTATTATATTTATAATTACGAAACTTCAGATAATATATATTATTATATTAGTATTATAATATTATAACTCACCTATAAATAACCCACTCCATATATAAAACAATACCAAACACACTATCAACATCACTCGAACTACTAACCCTACGAACACTAAACACTTTATATAGTAAACCATAATATTAAATTATAAATAATATATATAAATACTCTTAAATTGTGAAAAAAATCTTAATTCAATGTATAGGTCAGACCTTTACGGTCGAGTTAGTCCACTTCCAAGTCCAAAATCGCCATGATCACGAAAAAAAAGGATCTGATATCGAAAAGCTAACAAGAAACCAAACTAAACTAGTTGCGAACGCGCTCTACAATTACAATACTTGTATAATATATAATATTATATATAAATATATTTTACTTATATGAATATATTAAAATATACAAATTATAGTATATACCATCTATAGTATATATGATTTGTACTATATTCAGGAAATTTCGTATATGTTATGTTTATTATTTAAAAAATAAAAAAGAGTTCTAATTCAAAACCGAAGTATTTTAGGAAACTTAAGTTTTCCGTCATATTAACATTCTTTGAAAAATCATTCAACTAAACCAAATCAGAATAATCACCTATAAAAATGAATCAAAATTTACTCTCTGTAAGATAAAATGAGTACTATATCATATGGTCAAGAACAATATAATTCACAACATGTTTGTATTGTTGTTAAAACAGTTCAGCTCGATCATGCCGTTGAAAGACGAGCTTATACCGAACCACCAGTGACTCATGGAGGTCTCACTTATATACATCTAACTGAGAATCCTGTTAGATTGATTGAAACATTTAAGAACGCTCTCATTCCAGACATTGCATGCCATTATTAAAAAAGAAAGGGAAGCAAAAAGCAGGGTTCAGGATGAAACCTTTTATTTTTAACAAAACTCCTGATTTAATAAGTGATACTTTTTCTTAAACATGTCAAACTAACTTGTTATTCTTTGTCTATGTTTAAAAAGCTGAAAAATTCAAATGAACACAAGTTGATGGTTATTATCATGGTTTGTTGAAAGGATAGTTGACCCATTAGGGTTTTATTTGCTCAGAAGACCAGATTTAATTAGCATGGATTGTGGAGACATGTTTCGAAACTGGAACAAAAAAGTTACCCTTTAGACCTTAGAAAATTTTTCTGATTAAAATAGTTCTAGAAGGAAAGGATAACCAAAATAACAAATTGAAATAACCCTAGGCGCTATACTGCCTAAGGATAAGTAAGCACGCTTATAGAACACATGGCAAAATGCACTCAGAAAAAGAAAAATTGTAATATCGTCCACCAAAGCGATGCAGAGACTCAGAACACAAAAGACAGCAAAGTTTAATAAATTTAACCTGTTAATTTGCAATCTGAACATACACTCATCACCAACTAAGTTTTATGAGTATATATGTGGAAATCTGGACCACAGGATATAAAGGAGAAACAGAGTATTCCCTATAAAAGCTCTCAAAGAACCAGCAACCCGAAGACCCCCAGACAAATGAGAACACCGGCAGAGCACGGAACCACGCCGTAGTCAACAGGTCAGTACGACCAAAAACGAATGTGTCAGCGGAAAAATAATATATCCAACCAGAAAATTGAATAAATCAGAAACTTCTAAAAAACCACATCACGAAAATCCACACAAGAGCAAAAACCACAAGAATATAGTCTGTGTGGGACCTCTCTCCAAACGGGATAACGCAAGACACTCCACACGATGGAGATCCCCAAGATAACACATTGAAAAATATGCTAAAATAATAAAAAGGACAATGGAAAGTAACCGCAGAAACAGGCAAGCTGAAGTAACAAATATAATGCAGTAAGCCCTAAAATTATGTGCTTACCAACCAAACGAAAACAAGGTAAACCGAATGTCATAAAGATACAGTACTGATAATGTTCATTACACGGGAAATCGACCACTTTGATTAATTAAAAACTGACGAAAGGATAGTATACATAGTACTCAAGCAGCAACTCACCACATATAACAGAGTCTGATAACCATTCAACTCAATGCGACTATATAAAGGTGCGATACGATGATCTCTTGCTAATGACATCATGCAACAAACTCTTATAAGCCAAGGACGAGAACAAAAAATAGCCACAAACACAGAAGAGCACCACCCTACTAAAATGAATGGGAGGAAGTTCATTACAAGCGGTCACAGCTAGAAGTGAGAACACGCGAAATCTATAGCATCTCAAACGACAGACACTGCGGGCAGTAATACAGATACGTATATGATTAAGAAAGGCTTACTGAAACTATAGAAAAGACGATCCATCACTTAAAAAGACACGATGCCTTGGTACTCACTGAACCTATCACATTCGAACAGTAAGAACAAATCCTAAATCCCCTCAACACACAGAAATTGACACCTCGTTACTTAATTAAGCCTATCTTGACTAACCAAAAAAATAAATTCAATGCCAGGAAATAAAGACTAATAAGGACAATGAGCACACAATGAAAAATTTTTATTTCTAAGAGAAGGGGTCACTCCCTTATCAAATGACATTAAAGAAAAATCCAATGAAAGAAGGGACACGAGATTGAATTTAAACATGAAGACAAAATATTTCTTTGTCTCCATCTTTGTTGATCCACAGTTACAGAAATAACTTCGCTGCAAAAAACTAAGACCTTATATTACAATAATAGCTATGAATGCTCTTTAGTGAACAGAATATCTGGGGTCGGTAAGTCATATACTTCAGCAAGTGCCAGGATCCTCTCTTTTTTGGTACCTTGACAAATGGTAAGAACAAATAATTGGTAACCAATGGAGGAGCATCCAAAAAAGCCATTTTGAAAAAGAAATTTACTAGAAATACCTTTCATCCTAGAAGTATTCTCTAGTAAAAATGCCAAGTAGAATGTCTATAAGGTATTAATGAAATAATGGAAAATCGACCGGTGGAATGAAGTTAACAGTTAAAGAGGCAATCCCTATTATCTTAATAATTTTGCATAAGAGGCGGCCTTACATCTAATTTACAGTCTTTGCCCTCTAGGTCAAAAGTGTAATGTTTGAGCTTATTTCCTGCTTTAAAAAAGATAATAAAATCGTATCTAAGAAGATCGTTAAAGGAGAATTTTTTATATTGAAAACTTTTTTTTATAATGAAAACTAGTAGTTATTATTGAACAAATTGTATATACCATTATGCTTCAGACAGTTCAAAGGAGATAATGTATTTTATAATTTTACGTAAGAAGAGGTGTAAGGATAATAAAATAACTTTTCAGAAAAAACCTGGCAAAACTATAATACGAGAACGACCCTCAAAGTAAGTGGTTTAAAATCTGTGGTTGCCAGAAGTCTAGCGCAAGTTGACCACATATTATATCAATTTACTTTACCCAAAAATACCCCAAAAATCATATCAACCTGTTTTACGACAAATTTTACGTTTAAAAGTTACCATATTTTACTAGCAAATTGCGTTAACGCAACCTAACTTATATTCATAATACACATACTGTACCTACTCAAATTAACTTTACTCACACCTAAATATTTCACTTCCTGAACTTAACGCAACCTAACTTACATTTCCTATAAAATTCTCCATAATAAATTTCAGCATTTGCACTTGTGGGATCAGTACTAAACACATAATCGAATGCAACTCCATTTCCTTATTCCAAATTGACACTTTTAATATTGATTTCCAAAATTATGTTTTTCACTATCAACTCTACCAACTTCTAATAAATAGTACTTCCGTATTCCAAAATATTCACTATTTTACTGATATTTTAGATTCATTGGTTTGAAATGTACTCCTATCTAGCGTTAAAATCTTTAGGTTTTAAGTAATAATTTTAGTCGTTATTAACAAAATCCATTTATTCACGAACTGTAATTAAAGATACAAATTTAAGTTATCTTACCGATTTCACGGGACACGTAACTTCTTAGATGGCTTACCACTGAACCTCTTTCACAAGCAAAACATACACGAAAATCCTTGCCAAAACCAATCATTACGAAACAAGTCCTTTAAAAGATGAAACTTTTAAGACAAAAATCCAACTTAAGAAGCACTTGAACTTTTAAAGACTTGTTGCTCACAAAACCATCAAGAAATATGTCTTTCCGCTCATGAAATCCTTCGTATTTTAATTGCATTTAGAATGAATATTTTTTATATTAAATAAATCTGCGCATAGAACCAAACGGTCATAATATATATACATATATATTATATACTTTTTTGTTGTTGTTGAACAGATTTTTTTGCGTTTCTTGCGTGTTTTTTTACATTGTAGTATAGAATTTTTACTATTTTGCATGTTTTTATTATTTAGAGCCAATTTGTTATACTATTAACCCTTGAAATTGTTTTGGTCTGTATGACTGTATAGAGATGACTGATTTAAGGGTTGTAAGGTATGCAGCAGCTTCATATTATTGAGTTCTAAAATTAATAAAATGGATTTGTTTGAAACTAAATTATCTTTTGGTAAATTTTTTATATTTTCCCAACTCAACAATGAAAAAAAAGTAAAATAAAAAAATAAAAAAAAAAAAATCGACTCTATTTTATAAACATTTAAATCCAGGTATTTATTTTGTACAATTATGAAAAAATATTTTTTCTCAGTTCTATCAGTAATGAAATTAGTTCTAGAAAAAAAAAAAAAAAAACAATGTAAATTAGTAAAATAATTAAAAAAAAACGTATAAGAAAACAAAACAAAACACAGGAAAGTCGCTTGTAAAAAAACAAATAAACATGTTTTTATGTAAAATAACGAGGTCTATCTTTTGCACTCACAACTTTATATATATATATATATATATATATATATATATATATATATATATGATATATATATATATATAATTATATATATATAATATATATATATATATATCTATATATATATATATAATATATATATATTTTTTTTACACACATATATATATATATAATATATATATATATATATATATATATATATATATATATATATATATATATATATATATATAATATATATAGATATATATATATATATATATATATATATATATATATATATATATATTTATATATATATAATGATATATTATATATATATATATATATATATATATATATCAAATAAGGTATTTTTTTCATTGTTACACAGGGAAAGGCTTTTTAGATAACGTAAAATTCGATACTACTCGGTTAGGACAGTTTGGAGATCCTGCAACTTGGGTTGAAACTTGTACTTGTCCTGAAGGATATGTCGGTCAATTTTGTGAATCCTGTGCCGCAGGGTATCGCCACAGCCCTCCGAATGGCGGCCCATTTGCATCCTGTATTCCTTGCGACTGCAATAACCACGCAACTATCTGCGATTCAGAGACCGGTAACGAAAAACTTTCCTTATTTGCATTTTATTTTGATTTTGAGTAAAAATAAAAGCAATTTTTAGAACATTATCTTGTGGAGTTTTTCGTAATGTAATTCTATCCATTTAGGTCAGTGTATCTGTCAACATAATACTGATGGAAATCAATGCGAACGCTGCGCAAGAGGCTATTACGGTAATGCTTTGAAAGGCACTCCAGATGATTGTCAACCTTGCCCATGTCCGAATGGAGGAGCTTGCTTAACATTGCTAGATGAAAGTGTCGTTTGTTTGGAATGCCCAGAAGGATATACAGGTATATATATATATATATATATATATATATATATATATATATATATATATATATATATATATATATATATATATATATATATATATATATATATTATATATATATATATTATATATATACGGGTGAGTTAAAAAGTCAGTATAATATATATAAAGTAGTATATTACGGTTATTTTGACCACTGGTTAATCAGAAGAACCGCTTATTTCGTTATTTGATCCAATCATCAAAAAATCTATAGAAAAAAATAATAATACCTAATAATTATTATTTTATCATCATTGGAACACATCACCTTTTAACTTGGACAGTTTTTTTTATACCTTTATGGTGCAGTTAAAGGGGGAATTTTCTATGCCGTGTCATTACAATCTGTACGATAAAAGATCAAGCATGTGCATGAATACTTTGACAATGTTTGAATTAAATGACAAATAACCCCGTTAACCATCAACGGGGCAAATGTGATATACATTTACTTGCAAGATTTTAATTATGTATTGTCCATAAATATTTGTTTAGTCATTTTAATTATAATTCGTTATTTTAAAAAAAATTGCTTAAAGAATTTTTTAAATTTCTTCTATTTTAGTTCGTTAAGATATGTAAATTTCTTTCGTGTTTTCTATTGATTATGAGTAATAGGTTTATATTAAGAAGCTAGCTATACTAGTTAGTAACCTCTAATAGGGTTATTTAGATAATCTACTTATTTTAAGCACTACATGTATTATTTTTATATAGGAGATGCTACTTTACCGTTATATAGTAGTCAAATTATTCGGTTTTAATATGTTTTATCTCACGAAACTCTCTCGTAATGTATATATTATATTTCTTCATAGATGCCATATACTGTTATAGTACTCGACTGTATTGTGATAAATTGAAAGTCATATTTTCTTTATTTCAATTTATAATTTGAAATGAATTTCACCTTTTATTTTTATTATGTATTACACATATCTTATTAAGCCTGATTTTATATTAGTATATCGGTGAGTGATTGAATTTGATAATAGTTATTTATTATAATGGTATACTAATAAATATTGTATATATGCTAAAAGACCCCACGTATAATAAAGTGACTTCATACATATCGAATCTTATATAATTACGAATATAGTTAATTAACGCCATTAGTATATTATTCCTTCCTACGAATTTATATATGAATTACTTATAATACAAAGTAACGGTACTCATCTAGTAATAATTATTACAACTCAGTATGTTGACGTGTATATGATATATAGTCGATTAATGTTAGTTTTATATTGACTAAAAACCCATATTATAATAATACTATTAAGTGTTAGAGAGAGTGAGTTGCTATACCTAGTAAGTTTATAATATTAGTATTTTCATCTATGATTGGAGAGATCATAATGTATTAAATATCTCCCTAGCTAAATTTATTAACTATATTAGTAAGTATTTAAGTAAAGGTGAAGTTATTTAGCATATATTATCCATATTATATTTAAAAGTAACTACTTATTTTAGTATATATATGAATTTGGTAGGTGTATATACTGTTAAAGAACTTACTACCATTATATACATATATCAGTTTGATTTCTTATAATTTATTGTAAATATATTTTACGCGTAAGTTTAGCTTATGACTGCCTTTTATGTTGTTGATAGTAGTTTTGACAAAATAGGATAATAGGATAATATAAGGATAATTTTGAGAGAGAAGCTCATGAAATATTATGATTAAAAGATATTAATCAAATGAAGTGTATATATATATACCTTAATTAAAAGATTCCCTGTATACTGCATTTATAAATTTATTCATAAATTTTATAAAATAAATAATAATAAGTATATATATATATATAGATATATATATTATATATATATAATATATATATAATATATATCATAATGTAAATAAATAATTATAATAATATTTATATATAATACTAATTTAAATAATTTATAAATATATTAACTCACTCCAAATTTAAAACATTTTAATTAAATATAATAGTAAAACGTAATAATATGATTGAATTGCTTTAGTGATAAAAATAATAAAATAATTAATAAATAATAAAACAAATAATAACAATAATAAATAATAATCTTAATAAATATATATTATATAAATAATTATATTATATATAATAATAATATAATAATATTATAATAATAAATATATAAATTATATTAATTATATAATTAATTAAATAATAATTTAATTAATAATTTATATTATCTTAAATTACAAATCATAGTCCGATTTTAGGAGCTTCTTGAAAGATAACTCTGAGTACTTATCTTTAATAGATAGATATATAAGAACTTACGAGCTATATGCATGAAGGTTATACCACATCCATCTCGTATCTTAACTTCGTGTAGTTTCTCAGGTAGTGATAATTCCCTCTAAATTAATTTTCACTAGGAAATCTGGTGATCTCTACACATTTCATATACCATATTGCTTAGTCATAAAATATTACCTGAGTATCATTACAATGGTGTATTAGTATAATACTTTCATGAGTGAGTTTTTAGCTAGATCCGAAACTTAATGTTTATTACATAATTCTATAATTCTGAGGACTTTAGAACATATTGAGTAGTCTATTCATAATAATTAGCCTTAACTAAAAGTTTCTCTCCAAACCACTGACACACTACTCCATCAGCTCTGTAATCTACTATACTTCTATATGTGAATCTAATCTTAAATCTAAACATAACTTCAGCGTCTGATAATACCTTATATACTGATTAATCTTACAATACATCACTCATGAACCTTATGTATAGCACCTACAACTTTGACCACGGAATTATCTATTATTTTAACTAATACTCTTGTCAAATTTAATGAAACATACACAATAAAAGCGACATAAAAAGCAAAAATTGTTATGAAAAACATGAAAAATAAAGAATTTGAATTCAAAATGATTTTCAAAATTTTAAGAACGATAAATTTCGGTAAGTTATATATACAGCATTGATAACTTACTTATTTTACTTTTAACTTTTAACTATCTTACTGCCCTGGCTACCACCTTAATTTGATCATCAAAGACTGGGTTATTAATTATATATAATTATATATATATATATTATTAATAGTATATTATTATATTATATATATATATATTATATATATATATAATATATATAATTATATTTTATAATTATAATTAATATATATATTAGCTAGGAAGAATTAGAATATTATAATATATATGTTATATATATATACATATATAATATATTATTATATATATCTTATATTAATATTTATATATTAATTATATTAGATAATATATATATTGCTTAGTGCCTATTGATGTATTATCTAAGCCTATTAATTATATATACTAACTAATTAATTGATTCATTATTCTTTCGCTGATTAATTATCTTCGGAAAATAGCCTGACTGAATAAATTCTAGAATTCAATAGATCTATTTAATTGTTATTTAAAATCGACTTTAAATGGTATTAATTTTATATTATTAATACTAATATAATTTTTCCTCATTATAAATTATTATAATTATAATTAATATATAAATTAAATTAATAATATGAGGAAATAAAAAAGTTAATAAAAATGATTTTATTATATAAAAATATATGTTTATATTTTACGTTACAATATTAGCTTAAATTGTTTTTAGACACTCTTACAATTTTAAAAGTTATATTATTTATGAAACACACAATATTACTTATTAATGTGTTTTAAATAAATTATTTTTAATTATAAAGTATTTTTATATTTTAATTATAATTATTATAATTAATTTTATATAATAATTAATAAGGTATATATACTAATTATATTCATTTGAATTTATTGAATATCATAATTATTGTATTTAAATTTAAAATATAATTATCATTACTATTAACAATTCTTAAAATTTTTTTTTGTTAAATAAAATTTGTAATTAAGTGAATAGTTACTATTTAAAGTAAAGAGTATAAAAAAAAGATTGATCATGTACAAGATATTATAATGGTTTAGCCTACCTAGCTATTTTGTGTGAGAACCTTCTCCTCATTTGTTGAGATATCTAGATATCCTAATTTTTTATTGTAGTAACTCCCGCGTTGTAATGAGATACTTCCTAAAGTCCTCATATAATAATTTATCGTTTCGCGTACTACTAATATTATATCTAGATATTGCACTAAATATTGGTAATTTGTTAATGTCAGTGAATTATTCATGCATAAGGTTTTCTCGATTGTATTTATCTACGTTATAGACTATATTATATATTTTTATTCATATATTGACATTTAGTATTATAAATGTAGTTACGTTTATATAGTGGTATATTACTAGTATATATATTGTGTCAAAGCTGGGGTAGGTTAATCGGTAGTTCCGGAGTCAGGAAATATTATAGGTTGTAGTGAGTCGAAGTTTTTTGAAATATTAGTTGCGAGCCATTACTGAACAGTTTAACTGAAACTCTCTTTATTAAAGAATTTCGAAACACAGAGTGAGTTTTCTTGATATATTCCAAAGGTGATAGATATAATTTATACTATAAACTCCGAACCTATTATCCGATACCTCCTAAACGAGTATTTCTAGAAATCTTGAACGATTTCTTGAATAGTCTATTACGACTGATAATATTATATTTTGAATCTCATACCGATGATTCTGAAACTATTAGATAGTGACGATATATTTCCTAGAGCATAGGGTAACAACCGAACTCTTAATACAATATTTTCAACAAATTTTCTGAAGTTTCGAACGAATTTTCACACGACTGTTAGTGCTAGTCTCAGAGGAGTTTTATTTTCTTGTCTTATGCAAGTTAGTTTACTTTAGCTTTAGTATTTATTGGATTATAAAACGACATGAAAGGTTAACAATAAATTAAATTTGATTACTAGTTTTAATGATTCCTCTCGGAAAACAGGTTGATTTGAGGTTCCATATTTCCTCAGTATTTTCGATTCTATTCATTCCTTGTTGCAACTATATTTCAACATGATTACCATAATGTCTATATAAGATTATCTACTAAATTTGCATATATGAAACATTATAAGTTAATTCAAATATAACTTTAGATTCCTCGATCCGATCTTCTAAATAACTTACCTCGATTCCGAGATTCAGGTTCGGTAAATATAATACTACATATGAACTAGATTAAAATATATTTCAACCCGATTACTTAATTCCTGATTCTTTTATAATATATATATTATACTCAGTGACCTGATGATAGGTAGTGGTTTTTGACATGATTACACGTATCGTACTTTCAAATATTTGTTCATATGTGAATTCATTCATATACATTTAAGAAGAATTTTGACATAAACTTCGATAATATCATTCTATTTCCGATTCATCTTGAAAAAGGGTTTTTCCGATTAATGAGAACTATAGATTATCCATTTCACGATAATTTATTTCATGCGTCTTCACTCATTTAGAAGTCTCTATATAATGTTGCTAAACTCAGTTTCCAATCCTGATTTGCTATAGGTATTCTATGTAGAAAAAACATATATATACCGATCGACTTCCTTATGTATGGTTTATTCGTATTATGTCTCGTTATTCAATTTCTCTCGAATTTACTAAATCCATCTTACTAAGTAAGAGATTTTATCTTCCTTACTAGTAAGTTCATTCTATATCCATTCTCACGTATTTAGTATAATAGGCTTAATATCGATAATGTACTCTCACGATTTATACTGAATATTTTAGATATTCGATTCTACTGACTGTTTGAAATATCCAATTTCTAATATTAATATCCTATATTCTCGATTCCTAATTTTAAAACACGCTTCTCGATTCCGATATCTTCCAAATTAACTACGATTTACTCTCTCTGTGAGTTATCTTCGAACTTTCCGATTGCTGATTTCTCAACCTAGTTAGAAATTGGTGTACTATCTTTATATACTAATCTAAAATATTTTATAAGATAATTTTATAGTAGTATTGATAATTTAAAATAAAACGCAATTTGTTGAATGATCATAATTTAGATAGATAGTAGAGAAGAGATAGTGAAATACGATAATAGATATAATATGATAGATAGAATGATATAGATAAGTGAGAGGAGAGAGAGAGAGAGAGAGAGAGAGAAGAGAGAGAGATAAGATGATATAGATATATATAGAAGAGATAGAGAGAGTGAATAGTAGAGTAAGAGAGTCACCTGTATATTATATTAGTAGTTAGTTTCTAGTATTGACCAAAAACTTTTACCTCGTCACCCCAGCTCCATCATTTAACAATATAAATGTTTTTCGTTCTCCTCAGTTGCAGAATACAACACATAGCTTAATCATTTGTATATATTTTGACCCCTACATCTATCTTACTGCAGCTTCGCCAATACTCATCAAATATTTCCACCGCAATCTAGGTTAATAGCTCCTCAGGTCTCTGTGGTATCCTCGAGCTCCGCTCCTGATCCGGCTATCTCGTGACTCCTAGTGACTTCACGCTTCTCAGGCTTCACGTCCTAATTCAAGCTCCGCAACCTACTGAATCAGTGTGCTCATTAAATCCAAGAATCGATATGAAGAAATAATTTAAAAATAAAACGAATATCAAAACAATAACGTTACAACTTAGCTCTATTGTTAGGATAGTTCCCTGGTGTGTTCGTATATATATTACTATATTGAGAGAATAACCTCTCATGTTCTACAAAAGCTGTCACAGATAGAAGAAATGTTAGAATTTCTTGTGAAAAATGGAGATTACTACTTTTTCTACAAAAATTAAAAATATTCATGATAAAAACTAATAAAAAAAAATATTCATCAGGTGTGTTTTAAGTAGTAAAAATTTAAACACGTATAGTAATAAAAAGTAATCATATTATTATGCATCAGATGATAATATGATAAATATAATTATAATATATAGATATATATATATATATATATATATTATAATATTATATATAATAATATATATATTTATATATATATATATACTATAGATATAATATATATATATATATTTAATATATTAATGTAATAATATATATTAATATATATATATATTAATATTATATATATATATAATATATATTAATATATATATATATATAATATATAGTATATATATTAAATTATATATATATATATATTAATAATATATTATTAATATTATATATAATTAATATATAATGATTTATATTATTATATTATATTATTATATATAATATTATATTAATTTATATAAATATTATATTATTATATATATATATAGATATATAATAGTAATATATTATATAGAATAGTAATATATTAAGACTGATAGTGCTGCTTCAGATTATTATTTTTTTTTTTTTTAAAAGTCAGCTTTATGCCTTGTTTATTTACTATTTTCTGACCTATATTAAGCAAACAAAAGTTTTTTTTTTTATTATTATTAATATTAACATTCTGAGAAAGATTAAAATGATTATTCAATATGTTCAATAATGTGTCTAACATTTTCTCTGCCCAGGGCCCAGATGCGAATTATGCACTGACGGCTACTTCGGTGATCCCCAAGGGCGTCATGGAGCTCCTAGACCCTGTGAAAAATGCGATTGCAACGGAAATATTGATTCGAACGCCGTTTCTAATTGTAACAGAACAACGGGAGAATGTTTGAAATGCATTTACAACACAGGAGGCTTTTATTGTGATCAGTGTTTACCCGGTACGACCATATTGATCAAATTATATGTACTTTACTCTTATATAAGGACACTAATTAAGATGATCTGCTTTAATTTATTACTATTGTGTAGAAATAATATTTTTAAAGCATTTTAATTGTGTTAAATTCTCGTATTTGTGTTTCTATATCGCAAATTTCATTTGATATCCAATATCAAATATTTCATTAGATTAGGTCTCCATCTTAAAAGTTGTTAAAGTACTATAAACCTCTGCACAATGTAAAAATGTTATCTATATTCTGTTATTTCCTAGGATTTTATGGAGACGCTTTAGCTCTTCCTAAAGGAGACTGTAGACCTTGTAGATGCAACTTCTACGGAACTGTTGGCGAAACATACGGACCTCCGGTTTGTGATCAAATTTCAGGACAGTGCAATTGCAAGCCTTATGTTATGTAAACTGGAAGAACCTGTGATGTTTGCGAAGATGGATTTTGGAACTTGACCAGTGGAACGGTAAATTGACACACATGACGCAATTTTTTAGCGATAAAGGTTCGTTTATGATATATATATTATATTACTAATGATACTTTATAGATATAGTGATTAGGATGACTTTTAGTGGAATATAGAATGCTATATATTTTATATAATATAAAGTCAATTATAATGTAGATGTAAAATACTTCAAATATTTACTCTATAAGTTGAAACAAAATATAGTCACCACTAAGGCAATATAATAGTAATATGTTAATTTATAGATATAAGTATTCATTAAAGAAAATATATTTAGTATTATTTAATTGAATACTTATTTGAATTAGTATACTATAGTATTATATATATTATGACATAGATATAATGAAATAAGGTATATGTCTACTCATATTGATTGATCAATATATATATATAGTATGTATATATTATTAGTGATATTAGTTAGTTTTATATTGGTCATAGGTTTGCTTTTTTACTAATGATACGAATATAGTTTTGTCTAATGTATCGTAAATTAATTGTAAAGTCATTCAGTAATTAGGTGAAGTTTACAATAATATAATTGGTATTTCAAATATATCAAGTGGTAGATAAGTATTTTGATATTAGGGGTGTTGTATAGAAAGTTTTCAGTATTAATCATTAAATTATACAAAATGTAGATATAACATTATATCTTTAAAATAATATACAGTTATAAGTATCATGGGTGGCAGAAAATATATATTATCTAAAAAATAGAAAATGTGATATATATAAAAGTAGGTGTATAGTAGTAGGCTTCCCCTCACTGCTTTTATACGGTATAAATTTATTATATATTTTGTGTGTTATATATATATATAAGTAAATAAATGGGTATATATATATATAGTATGTTTATTAATGTTATTATAATTCTAGGTATTATTAAGGTAGAGGTTATATAGCATGGTGTAATATTTTAATAATTTAAATTGTGCTATGTCTAAATAGGTATAGTTAATAATATATAATATGAGTAGATAATTTATAGATGAACTATAAGGGAATATAATAGTATAGAGGTTTAATAATTAGGTATATAAATATTATATAGTATATAAGTATATATATTTAATATGATATTATATATATATATATTATACTTTATAATATATATAATAATTGTTTGTTCTCGATTTAAGGGTTGCCAACCATGCGAATGCGATGACATCGGATCAGAAAGTAGAGTCTGCGACAAAGAGCTGAGTCAGTGTGTGTGTAGGAATGGGGTTATTTGTCGTTTCGCGGGAGATCCCGCCTGACGTGAGTCATTTGTAGAGATCTGCGTATTCTTATTGCGATTCTCTTTACACTTAAGGACATGCAGAACACCTGGTTGCGAACTGCGTACACCATTGATCATCTCTTCATTACAGTGCGACGCCACCGGACAGTGTCTATGTGTGATGTATAATTGTAATTTATTCACAATTTCAAACTGATTTAAGATTAAATATAGAAAGATTACTTAATATGATCAGAATTTTGTTCAGGAAAGGTGATATTTCCTTGGTGTTACAGTGGTAAATTAATTTCTGCTTTGGAAAGCTGTAAGTTATGATAAGGTTATAGTCGTTGTAGTGTAGATTTTACTATGAGTAAAAGTTTGATTAAATACATATGTGTTAGTACTATATATTATAGTTTAGAGTTATAAACTTAATGTGAGGTACTGTAAAAAAGTATAGTTAGCATTATAAGGTATAATCTAAACTTTGTATTTACATATATAATAGACAATATATTAAAGGAGTATATATATCGTTGATTAAGAGTGTCTATATAGTATATAATGAGATATAATTGTAAAATATATAAGGAATATATATGTAATACGCATTTGAATGAATTAGCATTCTTATGATGAAAGCTAATATATATGATTATTGTAGAATAACTCAATATGAAGTACATTGAGATATAGTTTGGGCATATAGAAAGTATGGATGATATTGGCTGTTGAAAGGATGATATAGTAAGAGTTGCTGAAATCGACAGGCTGGGAGACCGAGTAAAAAGTGGATTGAGTCATAAAGAATGCTAAGGAAGGAATTTGAGTTTTTGAGTAATGTGCTGGGAGAAGATAGAGTAGATATTACAGGATAGATGGTACGGAGTATTTATAGGGGTATGGTTGGGCTCTGCCCAGGGATATGATCACCCATATTGATCATATAGATACAAAGTAGTTATATCACTATTGAAGTCTAGTTTGAATATTTTATTGTAGATTTATTGTTCTGAGTACGAGTAATCTCACTTATAAGTAAATAAATGAGAAGTAATAAGTAGGGTAGCTTTCGTTTTCGACTATTTTATATCTTGTAAGTCTTATTTACATACCTTTTTGTTATCCTAGAGGTATTGGCTAGTACGTAACATCCCCAAGATATTTAACTATATATATATGTTATATATTATATATAGATAATATAATATATATTATATATAGTATTATAATATTAATTATATATAATTAATAATATAATATATAGAGAGAGAGAATAGATAATTATAATAGTAATGAGGAGATTAGAAGAGAGAGTAGAGTAGAGATAATAGAAGAGAGAGAGAGAGAGAGATTTCTCTTAATAAATTATCTAATAGACACTATTGTAAGTAAAGTATTCCTTTTTCGATAATAAATATATAGATAGTATCTGTTATATAAATAGTGTACCATTTTGTATATTTCCCCTTAATCTCCCCAACACACCTTTTAATACCTTTATATTTATTAACTTTTTTCTCTTATAAATTGTTCGATCATGTCGTTATAAAAGTTTTCTACTCAAAAGTAACTCATGTTCAAGCAAAGCTCCTTTTGTATGTACAATAGATATATATAGATATTTATTATCCTTTTATTTTCAAAGATTTACATTAACCGCCTTTGTCCTTTCTTCAAAACGATTATTCCAATTGTATCTTTTAAATTTTAATATTATAAATTTCGCTGTTGAATATAAAACCTTCGATCTCTTTTATTTATCTCACTTATCTGTGTCTATCTATAACTAAGAAAAACTTAATATTTGTATCATTAATGACCTACGTTCCCTACTTATCTAGTTCCTTGAAAAAAATTATTAATAAAGACATCCATTTACTAAGAATCACTCCGTCACTTATTCAACCTCCCACATTGACCACGATCTATTATTTAAGAGGTTAAGTATAACTGTTCACCATGTGGCTTAATAGGTATAAATCCTTTTATTCATCATATTGGGTGACTATATCCGCTTATTCTACACCCTCATTACAAAACGACCGAATACTTTGATACATACTATAATGGTTTTATCTAATTTTGTCACTTATTATATTTAATACTATTACCTTAGCAGGACGAAGGTTCCCTATCTTGGAGTTGAATAATTAAAATTTAATAAGGACAGTTCCGAAACTTATTTTTCATTTGACCTTGTAATACACACCAAGGAATAACGTAGTGATTATTAAATAATATATATATATGTATATATATATATATATATATATCAGAATATATATTATATATATATATATATATATATATATATTATATATATAATATATTATTACAGTGTAGAGAGAATGTTGAAGGAAGAAGGTGCGACCGTTGCAGAGAGAATACTTACGACAAACAGGCAGGATGCCGAGGTTTGTAAATATAACATAAACTTCGACAACAATTTTTGCCATCAAAGTATTTTATGAATTACTATCATGTTTGGTATAAGTTACGCAATGATAAAATTCTTTATTAACATTTTAGATTGTCCTGCGTGTTATACACTTGTTTTGGACGCCGTTAGCATCCATAGGGAACGCCTCGCTGAATTGAACGGACTCCTTTCTGATATTATTAGTAACCCAACAGTGCTTAATGACATCGCTTTTGAAGATGCCTTAAATTCAGTAATGGCTGACGTTGACCAGCTTTGGAACGATGCCCAAGCAGCTGCAACTTCACCCTCCCCTGAGAGGGTATATATATTAGATAAGTATATATATATATATATATATATATATATATATATATATATATATATATATATATATATATATAATATATATATATATACTATAATATTATATGATATA
>JABUQX010037020.1:5000-25000 GCA_015478945.1 Trachelipus rathkii | reverse complement strand
AAAAATTAAAGAGGGAATTCAAATCTAGCTTGGTTTTTAACTTTACTGGAATAATAAATTTGCAAACATTTATAGGGAAATTTTTACGTTATATAATTTTCTATTAAATGAAAATATATAAAGGAAGTAACTGGTTATTTATTTTAATAGGTGGATTCCCTATCACTCTCTTAAGATTTACTTTCTTGTAAATAAGGGAGAACAAAAAGAGATTTAGCAGCAACTAAATTAAATTTTGTTCTTTTTTTCACCTTTTTTGAAGAGTTTCCAAGTAGGAAACTGAGTAGGTCTTCTTCTTGTCTAGTTATTGGTAAAGGGGTCTCCTTTTCTTGGTTGACCTTCTTGATAGGACATGGGGTAGAAGTCCTATGCCAATATTTGGTTTGTAGTTTTTATCTCAAATTTAAATAATAAAAATTATTAGTTTGTTATTATTTTCGTTACTTATAACCGCTGTTCGTTGGTGATCTTTAAACAATAGTTTCTTATTTTAAATGCCCAAACATAGTCTTTACTCCATAGATGTTATAAATGATCTGAACCAGCTTGCTCAAAAAAAAATATTAGTCATGGCTTGCATCATTCTTCAATATCAGAATGACAAGTTTTTCGGTCGAGTCCCTTACAAATAAACAAAAGAAAAGTGAAATGGGATAAAAAAAATAGCTTTTTGAGTTGTTCACTTAATTTTTATTATTATTATTATTATTATCAGTATTTTTTTATGAATTTTAATTATTATTGTTATTTTATACTAAATTGATTAATTTGATATATTAAAAACAAAATTTATAATCCAATCACCAATTTTCAGAAGCCAAATTAATTAAAAAATAAAATAAAATAAAATAAGAAATATATAAAATAAAACAAATATATTATATATTTTAAAAGGTATATCTATAAATTATATAATATAGTAATTTTTAACAGGCGTTTGTTTATATATATATATATATAATATATATATTTATATTAATATATTATATTATATATTATATATATATATATATATATATCATATAGATATTATAATATTATATATTATATATTTATATATATATATATATATATATATATATTAAATAATTAAATATATATATATATATATATTATATATAATATATATATATAATATATATATATATATATATATATATATATATATTCTATATCATGATATTTATCTAAATACATTATTATTTGAATATATGATATACTATACATTAATTTTTAAATTATATATATATATATATATATATATATATTATATATATATGAAGGTTTTGACCAGAAGGTTCAAGAAAGTCGAGGAGCTGCATTAGGTGCTCTTGATCGCATGGATGAAATAGAACAACTAATATCAAAAGCGGAAACGCTAACTCATGAAGCCCAAGAAGCCTTAAGGGGTGCAGAATCAGATGCAAAAGGAGCAAGGGATATAGCACAAACTGCCAAAGAAACTGCTGAATCCGCCAGCAAGGAAGCAGGTGAAGTTCGTACTGAAGCGGACTCAACCAAAGATAAAGCTTCATCTTTGAAAGACGAAGCTGATGAGGTGGCTGTGCGAGTTGCTGAAACTGAAAGTAGAGTTGAGGAATTTGAAGAGCAAGCTCGAAAAGATAGAGATATGGTTTTTGATTCTCAAGAAAAAGCGAATAAAGCAAAATCCAAAGCTGAAATGGCTAGCGAGCGAGTCACGGAAGCTAATGAACTTGTAACAGAAATTTTAGGCTTCCTCAACGAAGCAGTCAAGCTTGACACGAGAGATCTAGATCTTTTAGAAAGAAGATTAGATGAAGCGTATAAAAAATATGAAGCCAGTAACATTGAGCGTAGTACTATAGAGCTAGAAAGTGCACGCAGCTGGCAACAACGTCAAATTTCTTTGTATGAAGAAGAGTTACGGCTACTGCGAATAGAAGTTGACAATATACAAGAAATTAAGGAATCATTACCAGATGGATGCTTTAGACAGTCCCGAATTGAAACGTAACGAAAGCCATTTTATATATAGTACTTTAATTATTACCTCTAGTTACGCTTACTGAGAACAGTTGTCAATATTCAATATCTAGTACTGTAATTATTACCCACATTTTGGTAATTTAAAAAATATTTTAATTAATTATTGAAAAAGCTGTAATTAATTTTGCTTCATAATTAAATGTAAAAAGTTTAATTTATACATAAGTTATTTAGTATTCTGAATAAAATGGTGCTCTATCTTCTGGCTGTTACAACTTCTACATATTCCAACTATCAATTTCTAGTTGTAAAATTGTTTGTTTTCTTATTGCTTACTGTTATTGATCTGCTTTTTTTATAATAATAATAATAATTTAAAATTTACATTGTTTTTTTTTTTTAATTTAGATCTTTTAAATTTTACTCTGATCATTAATTTAAAAAAGTTAATGAAAAAAAAATAACAAATTTTATTTATTTGTTTACATAAATTTTCTAACAATTATAAAATATACTAAGATTGTATTTTTAAATTGGCATTGAGTAACGTATGTAAACTTTAATACCGTATGTGTAAGAAAAATTTGATTCGTAATAGTACTAATTTTTTCATTTATACATATATATAAAAAAAACTTCGAAGTAAAAAGTATTTTTGATTCTTTGTTATTTAACCCTTCATGATGTTTATCAAAATAAATATTCGTATATTTAAAAATTTGGTTGACTAATTGTGATTTAGTAATTAGACAGACACTTTTGCTTACCTAATTTTTATTTAAAAACAGTATTGAAAATAATGTACTTATTCTTCACTTGTATTAATAATTTTCAAAATCTTGCAATAAGTGTTGGTTTCTATTTAAATATTGAAACTAATGTACTTATTGATGGAATGATTTGTTTCTTGAGAATTTTAAATATATTTTAAAGAAGATTGAAATGATGGCCACAAGCATGTAGTTTTTATATACAGAGACACCATCTATAAAAAACATCATCGACGTTTCGACCTTCCTTCTGAGATTATCATCAGGACTAGAAAAAAACAACGACGGAAAAGACAAATAAAAATAGTACAACAAAGAAAAGGGGGCAACATGAAATATACCAAATACCAGATAAGGGAGTTCAATAGAAATCATGAACTGAAAGCCTAAAATTCGTCGGGCTCACTCCCTCCGAGTTGAAACGAAAAAGATAATGAACCGTGCTATGTTACAAAAACTGGACAAATGAAACCTAATTAGACGAAGAATTGGAAAATTAGCAAGTATTATATTAATAGTATATTAATAATAATAAACGTTGCAACTCTCCGCCAAAACGCAAGCGTTCAGTCTTGCCTATGGGCGAGCAGAGATCGCCAAATGTGTTTTTTACGTTGTTGTTTAACGCATAAGCCAAATGGGCCATAAAAAATAGCACCTGAACGTGCTCTATCTCGATTATATCTTACACGCCGTCCACCAAAAACTAAATTCAATAGACTATTAAATTGTTAATGGCTACACAACCTTCGGCCCACCCTAATTCTGTACCCCATTCCAAACTTCACTAATCCCACAACATTCCACCTACTTCAGTATAGAACTTAACCTGCAACATATCAACATTAAACTAAAAAGTCTATATCACTACAAAGCCACCTTAATATCAATATATACGATTATAACACAAATATAATATAATCCACAAATAATAGAACTTCAATAAATTTCGTAATACAAAGAATCTCCACTAAACATCCACAAATATAAAGCCATCTACAAGAAGCCCTCCCTCAACCAAAAACTATACCCAAATCCCCAACTTTCTTATTAATTTTAACGAAAATAAGTATAACCACACCTCTCCAATATCCTCCTCAACCCCTAACCCTTGTTATTAACCTTACTAATTTAATCTATAAATAAATCCATCCCCATTAAATCCACAACACAACCCTTACACCTCCATCTACTATAATCTCCTTAAGATCGTCTATTATATAAAATCCCAATCCTGCAATCCATCCTCCTGTGTAAACAAGACACCTTTACATAACCATCTATCAATCTCCTATATTCGCTTACCTATTTACAACCTCTCTCAATCCCCCAATAATAAAACAAGCCTAACACACAAAACTCTCCCTATTCAAATTTATCCTATCTCAATGCTCCTTCTCAAAGCCACTATCTTTTTCGAGAGCTAATGTTAAATCGACCTCGATCCACACAGGGCCCTGGGTTTTATCCAATGGTACCAAGAAACCCTTCTAGATCCTCCCGCTACAAACCATTTATTCCCTCCAACGAATATCTAGTGATATCATCTATGATCCTTCCATCTAATTCCAAGAAAAAAATAACCTACCCCTTATCCCCCAAAAGCGTGCAAACTGCCCCATAGCGACGCAGAGTAAATAAATAAATATGTTCCTTATCATATCTCGCTCAAAGATCGCCTTCAGCAAGGCATCTAACGTACAACCCTCGCTTGGCCAATCCACGACTTCCACAAGCGAATGAGTGAACAAGATCAACCAACTACTCGACTTACACATATCAGACCATCTCCTCATCTCATTATTTTAACCATCTAACCTTCCCACTGCATCACAAATCCTCCTAATATCCCATATATGACGTGACTACAAATAACATATTGCTCTTAAATAATTACAATTAAAAGCAGAAGTGTTTAGAATAAAAATCACCAAATAAAAAACATAAATTTGTGAACCCACCCCGCTATTAAAATATCCGCGCACACCGAGTCCAACGACACAACTTCCTTGAACGCACCTACACATACCAAAAATGTAGTGCATAAAATATATACATAACTCAACTATATTATACAAAATCTACAAACATCTACATTACCAAAAGGGCGCACAAAAAAATTCCATTTATAACCCAAACTCTTCTCCCCTAAATATCTAGCCAACTCATTAGAAACTGATAAGGTAATAATCTCTCCTCCGAAAACTACATGTTCTCATTTAACTCCACATGCACCATCCACTAAAACTCTAAATTAACAAACAAATCGTTAAAAGTTAGATAATTCCAGTGCTGATATAGGAACCTTATAAACAACCATTCCAATATTATAGTTTATTTCAATGTATATTGTATATACCTTTTACACTAAAATAGAACTCAAGAATTTTTAATTCGCTAGTAAAATTAAAAATTACTTGATCAAGTTATGAACAAAAAATGATTGAAAAGTTTACTCGGTTGGGTTATTTTGGTTCATTCTTTACCTTAATCAAAATCGGAAATCATCTCCTCATCTCTTATAATCCTGATATAATCATCTCCCATCCTCTCAATCCCATAAACTATACTATATAGACACTGCTCTTTGAGCAATTAACAATTAATTTGGACTATACTGATTAATTAATGTCTCAGTAACCTATAACCCACCCCCGAATAAAAAGGAAAAATAATAATAATAAACAACTCAGTAATAATACTTAATCTCACTCAAGACCGTGACCGTCCACCACCCCTTTACAACAATAACAGAAGATATCAAAAAACTATTCAAAAACTCAAAAATTCACAGCCAATCAGACTGTCCGTGAAACTCAATATTCCTAACTCCACATTTAAATACACCTGGTGAGTAAGATAAAAGCACAATTCACCTATCATCTAGAAAGATACTTCAACAAATCTTATGCGCAACCCTAAAACTATATACCCCACAAAATCTTGAGATAACATATACGAAATCATATAGATCCTCCGAAACTGCAAAAAACCGAAAACAAGACCACTCAACCTAATCACCCCTAACTTATCGCCCAAGTGGCTTCTCTTCTTCCCCTATTAGAGTTAATATAGAGTCTTGGTAGAGAGACGTGAATATATATATAAACTTTATCATGCTCCCTCCTCTACAATCACTCCTCCTAGATTCTAATCATAATCTACTGAAATTAGGAAAGCATACACTAACTTAACTATCAGTCCTCACCGTCCCTCTAATCGCAACGACATCATCACATAAGGTCTTCAAACCATATCCCCATCCCACAGATCAACATACATAACACAGCCTAATTGACATTATAACAAAGCCCTTTGACACCTTGAGTTCCCACTATATTTCTTATATCAAAAAAATCCTATCCCCATATCCCCCTAGAAAAATTTAATGACAAAAAATGGCTCTACAATTTCCTCACCAACCAAATTATAGAAATGTTTTCCATTATAAAATCAATAATCTTCACCTAACTCATTTAAATATTACCCAAAAACGGAGCGTCTCCAACAGAGAAGCGTCACATAATCCTACTCTCCACTCCTATTCAAATCATGTAATCACAGCAGACCTAACCATCCTAACCCACCAATCCACTAAATACTTAAATTATAAACTTACGTGAATGAACATCAGAGTCTCCATCCCATTGACGATTTCTGACGTAAATATATAGCTCACACAATAACTTATACACCAATTGCAATCCTTATCCTGACTGAAACAGTTACGAGAAACTTGAACTGAAGCTTCTACCACACAGCCACAGATCACCAGCCCACTCCCGCACAAAGAGTCCTGTCCTATAGAGCGCGTCCGTAATCGCAACTCAGCGCACTCGCCGAGATCTATCTCATCCCTCAACACCTAAGCAGTTATTGGCTGTCTGATACATAAAGCCCCTCCCTATCCATATAAACGTAACCAACGCTGCGCGAGATGCCAATTATAGAGAATTACACATATCATAACACAAACCTTGACTTCAATCAACCAACATCTTATCGAATCAAAATCATCTCTCCTGCAACAACCCGACAGAAGAGACAAACAAACCTCTCCTTAGAACACCGTCATATACCCTAGATCACAAACATAAGTCACTAAACAGAACTACACGGCCCTCATCTGCCAACGCACCTAACCTATTAAAAAATTCCTCAGAATTTCTAAAAATATATTAAATTATAACTCAACAAAACTGAGCATTGAATCTCCTAGCCATCTCCATCAAAAAAACATAAAATTTTCAAGAATAATTAACTACCAATTAATCAAATATAAAACTACCGCCTCCAGAATCTAAATCATACATGGATTGCCACAAAAAACTCAAACTAACCCAGAAACCACATTATACATTGACAGAAGACCTCCGTCCAGCACCTATCTCCATCATCATATTTGGAGATGGTGGGGACTCAATCTATACCAGAAACCCTAAATCCAACCCACCCATGCTCACAACTAAAAGATCCTACTCCAACTCAACCTTCCCTACACAGATCTAAAAATCTCCCCTCCTTTAAATCACCAAGCTAAAATATCTATAAACAACAATTAATACAACATTTAAATTCCCTCTCTATCCCCCTCCCCCTCCCCTACCAAAATTAAAGTTAATACAATGGGTTATACATCATATTAACTAATATAATACCCAACTAAACTCAAATACTTACCAAAAGACAAAACCTTCATCACCAAAACATAACTACTAAAACACCTCCCTCCCCAATAAAGTTTCACCTAGAGAAAGAAACACTAGTACCGAAAAGAGGCCAAATTGACTCGCCCGAGAGTCAAGGATAAAGGATCACCTACCAAAATAACGCCTGACCAAAATATATTAAAAATATATAATGATTCAAATACATAGTAAATATATATTTTCAATCCATACACACCTCGTACCTGCACCAGATGCCTCACTGTGTCCAAGATTACAGACGAGCACCTCCTTCTGGGGGCCCTCGAGACCGACAATCTCTTGATCATACATAAAACTCCCTATAACATCAGCGAGCGCGGTGAAAAAACCGTCCAGGCGGAGCTTTTGGGCGTCGCACCTTCCTGTGCGAACAGCTCCATTGTGATCCCAATGCAAACCTTAGAGTGAACCGGCACTTGTTGCAGAAGTAAGTAAGTAAGGTAAGTAAGCCAGTTTTATTACCCGTAAAGGGAGGTCGATTTATAGTACCTACTAATGTTTGGGTATTAAAAAAAAATAAATAATTATATTAATTGTTATTAATATGTAGATATAAATAATAATAGTATTTAGTATATAAATTTTATATTTTAAAATAGTATTAAATATCTAGGTTGTAGGAATCTTAAAATTATTAATTTATATAATAAATTTATATAATATAATATATATATATATATATTAATATATATATTAATATATAAATTAAATAACTAAATTATATAATATAATATATAATATATTAATATAATATATAAATATATATGATATAATATTAAATTATATTATATATATATATTATAATATATATAATATACTAATATAAATATTAAATATATATATATCATATATATATGACCCACTGATCCTATATGTGAGAGTTCAGATAATTTTATTCATCAATGTAGTTTTACTCTCAATAAAAAGTAAAAGACACTTTAAGATACTCTCTCCGCCTTTGTAAAGACAATCTTCTCTTCATCTTCATCTCTCTCTTCTCTCTCTCTCCTCTCTCTCTCTTCTCATCATCTACATACTAATCTCTGCTCTCTCTTCTCGGAGAAGAGCTTCCTTGAAAGTTATTTGAATGGTGATAAAGATCTAGAGAGTAACCGAACAATAATTAAATAAACATATAGATGAAGAAAGGTTGGTATGTATTTTGAGAGAGAGATTTAACTAGCTCTAATTAATTAAATAATAAATTTATAATTAATATGTCCTAAATAAATTATTTTATTCATTCAATACTTCTTAAATATAAAATTAAATCTAAATGTTTATACATATTTATTATAAAGGTGGGATAAATGGTTAAGTGGTTTAACACATAGAAAAATTAAGAAAAATGGTCTATTTAAAAAATAAATCTATAGAATTATTTAAAAACATAGATGAAAATAATGAATCTATAACGAATAATATTCTCGCCTCGTAAAATATAAATAATACAATAGACATTATTTATCTTCTCTGGTAATTAACTCCAGAAATGTACGATAAGAACATATATAAATAGATTCTAACGAAACATTCGGTGACACTATATAGATATGAGCTAAAGTTAAATTATTGATAATTCAGGCTAGTGTGAAGAAATTCTGAAACACTTACTAATATTACCTTCCACTTAATAATGATTATGATTTTAGTAGCGAGTATAAAATATATGATAGGATTAATAACTACGAAGAGAAACAATTAGATGGAAAGAAAACATCAAAATTTGTTAAGGATAAGCTTGAACATACATTCTCTCATTTGTTTCCAAAGAATGTTTTATTTTGTTATTTCGTTTCCAGACCAAACGTAAAATTGACGCTGTTGTAGCAGCGTTACTTGATTCGCTGTTAAAAACAACATTTTTCTACCACTTCACAAACCAGAAATTAAAAAAGGTTAGGAGTTCAGTTGCTCCATTGAGGGCATCCCAAGCTCTTAAGCAAACTATAATTTTGGGGTTAATATTACTGAACTAGGTTGCCATTCAAGATGAATGGTAGAGAATATTATGAAATTGGGTTACTATCACCTAGTTAATAGGAGTGGACAGTAGATAAACTGAGTAGCAAAAAGAATATCAATAATGAATAAAAGTAAAAGCATCTTTAAAGTTAAGTTGTGATAGATATTCTTTGTTTATGGAATTAGCGAATTATTAATTGCTCGTGTTGAAAGAAAGAATATGGAGAATGCGGCATAATCCATTTTCATAAAGATAAATTACCTGCTATTCGTAAATCTAAACAAACATCTACAAAGAACCCTTATCGCTACGAATAATATTTATTAATTACCAAAGAGAAAATTAAACAAATAAGTATGACCGTGACAACTAGCGAGCAGGATTACAAAAAATACTAAGAAAAGTTTCATCGCGGTAGGTTCGAGGAATTATAATATTAACGAAATGTCTATAGTATGAAATATTACCGACCAATGATTTAATACAAATGAATGAGAAAAGTGATCAGAAGAACCCAGAGGGACTGTGGGTTTATAAGGTATAAAGATAAAGTAACTAGATGGAGTAATGAGTAATAAAATGCATAAAGAATGTTTAGGGGTTTTAAATAACTCAAAGTTTCAAGGTCCATTAGTAATACGTATAATTTGCTAACCTTTATATTATCTGTTAGGATAGAAAAATGGAAGTAATAGTTCAACCAGGTTGCATTAGAAACTAGAATAAATTGATCGATATATTTTTTGGTGAACGTATTTATATGAAATAAACATAATTAAAAAAAAAATATGATATTTAGAGAAAGGTAGATGTAGAAAAGGAAGATGGATCCAATTTTGAGATAATTAGTTAATTCGTTAATTAACATATTGCAGTAAAGTTACAAGAGAAATTATAATAACTGGATAAATTGTATAAATGATATTTAGTTCATAATAAATAATAAGGATGAAATCCTAACTCACATAAGTTAATGAAATAAATATATAAATCCTCTAAATTCCTTTTATAAGCTCAGAGAAAAATTGTGAAAGATAAACAAGTAGGAGGAAACAGTATTTATAGATTGAGCTATTAGTATTCATAGAATACCAAGTAACATATCTGAGTTAACTAATACTCATAGAGATATAAAAATAATGTGACTTATAATAACGAAGGTGATGGTTAATAAGGAGAAATAATTGTATATGAGTGGAAAGATGAAAATGGATGAAAGTTGAGTATATGGTGGGAGTTAAGAGGCGGAAGATTAGAAGGTGGGTTGGTGAGAAATAATTTATCAATAATGACCACAGGAGTTGGTGGAAAGGAGGAGTAAGAGAATCGTGGTGCAGAAATAGAAGAGATGTGAAAAGTGAAGAACTAACGAAACAACGGTCGTGGTGAATATTGGACGAGAATGATCAGGAGTTAGGGATGATGTTAAAGTGCTTGTTAGAATAGTGATAACAACAGTAGTGATGAGTGTTTGAGCGGCTATGATTCAGGTAGTGATAGAAGTGATAGAGATGAGTGCGTCAAAGAGAGGTAGATTTATAAAAATAATGTTTATTTCGGTAATGTCGAAGAAAACTTTGCAATATAAGAGAGAGAGAGAGGTTATAAAAGAATTGTGTGTGATATCAATGTAAGTCAAGATACCTATAATATATTTAATAATATTAAATGTCTTGACTTTTTAGTGATTTAGACTTGTGACTTTATTTAATTTTAATTATAAATATTTAAGTAAAAAGTGTTTTAGTATTTATATTATGAGTAATTGAGTCTTAGCAAGTGAGTCTAAATAGTTTAGCTTGTATTAGCTTGTATCTCTCGTACCTATATATTAAGTGAGATTTTAGCTAATATATTATATATATATAATATATGTATATATCTATAAATTTACACCTGCCTTCAGGGCTAACTTTATATATTTTTAATAGTCGCAAAATATTTACTTCATATTCCGCATTTTTAGTGGGACAATATACACGCAGTATCGCCATCCGCTAACTTTATATTTATCTAGCGCTGCTGCGAGTTTAGCAATTCTTTATTCTCAATTTCGCAAACTATTTTTCTTTATGCTACAGTCGACATATATTCCGAGAAATTCACACCTACTAATATTCACCGCAACTTTTTTGGCTTCAGCACATGACAAGCTCACTATTAATCAGGCAAATTAGCTATATAATCTTAAATCGTACTAATAAATGATATATTTATCTAGTAACAATTGTGAATACCTCTGAAATCAAATATAATTTAGTAAATTTTAAAAAATAACAATAGATATATATAAAAATATCCCGTGATATATATAATATTTAACCTTATCATAATAGTATATTTTAATTTTAATATTTTTACCATTATTAATGTTTATTATATATTTTATTAATAATAAACTAAATATTATAATGTAACACAACATATAAGGCCAAGAAACTTAGGTCTTATAAGAGTTTAACTATAACTCTATTATATATTAATAAATATAATAATAAATCACATAAATATTAAATCATAATACATATATATATATAATCATCATATATATAATATATATATATTATAATATTAATATAATATATTATATATATATATATATATATATATAGTACATATATAATACTATATATTTAAATATATATATTTATAATAATATATATATATTATAAATTAATATATTATAAATTCATTATTAATATAATATTAAATGATATATATATATTAAGTATATTAAATAATATTTATAAGGATATAATATAATATAGTCTGTGATATTTGAGTTATTATTTTTTTACAAGCGGTGTATCAACCTAAAAGTACAGTTAATGTTTTAAAGTAATAGTGTAAATAAGATGTAGGTGAAAATATCAGTTCGATTATTTATAATTTCAGTAAGCGAGAGTAATGAATATGATTATACAATTGGTGTCTGTGCTAAATGCGCAATACGTATTAAACTCGTATATATCCACTAAAACAATTGCGCGATGTCAATATGGTGAAATGATATATATAATTATTTTTAGTAGGCTTACTGTGATAAATGCACATAAAAAAATTGAGGTAGCGTACGTCTTCCTACATCGAGCATTTTTGATATCAAATTAATGCCATTAAGCGAATAGACGATATCATTTGCGTTGATAAATACAGTATACTGTACACCACATAAATTAGACCTCAAATAAGTTATTACCAACAATAGGTATATATTATATTATAATTTAAAACGTGTAAAATGTGAAAATAGGTTGGAAGATAAAAATCAATGTTGATCATAAAACAATGACATTAAGCTCATTAAATATCGATACATGTAATGTAAAAATAAACGTTGATTAAAAAAAAACATAAACGACTAGACGTCCTCCGTAGACATCAGGTACCTACAAAAGCCGAAACTTGTCATAATGAAAATTTAAAATTATGCTATAAATACAAATAGTTATATATTTTTCATAATGTATTATAAAAATATCGATACAGCTAATTAATAAATACCTTAAATGCTTACCCCTTTAGTATTTTAAATCAATTGATATAAGTATGAGTCCATAATAAATACGGCCATAGTGAATGTGTTCATTAACCTTAAAACTAACAGGACTTATATTACATATGTAAGAGGTATTAGTGCAATAACCTAAAAAACTCTCCGTAATAAAGAGTGTAGTGCTAAAAACCGTAATTATACTCAGAGTGGTGCATTTTAGTTAAAGTCAAAGGCCAAATATACATTTTGGAACATGCTACGACCAGAATACGCAGTTGACTGAGAAAAGTCGATGACATGTGAGTAGGAAGTTAACATTTACGCCAAAACAGGAATATGCTTACAGAGCATGCTGATCAGAATTAATATGAGGACAACCTTATTTGACATATCGATGTAACTGCCGAGCCACATGCGCATATATTAGAGTTTACAAGACGGTTTCAATGATAAGTACAGGTCTATAGTTCAACTAAACCTCCTCATCATCATTAACGGAGGTGGGTCGTGAATCCGATACACATTCTGGGAACTAGTCGAAACTGAGACAGTTTACATAGGCTTCTGCTATTACACCCATGAAAATCAAACATCCTCATTAATTTAGGCAGGCTAGTTCGGTCTTGGAATATCGAAGGAAAACCTAACGACGCGGTATTCTGTGTTATGTCATATACAATCATGATATCTTAACATATCGGTCCACATAACATTTGATGCTAATAGGTTAATGTCAATCGTGGAGACGACATAACGTACGGTGCAGTATAGTATTTAAATATAAGATTATGGAGGATTCCTGCGCTGTCATTGAATTGCCTTTATCTTAAATGAATGTACTGGATCATTTTATTGAGAAATAATAATCTTATTGGTACCTAAGATTTATAGAATCATGCGCTAAATATAATTTAACCAATAACGGTATGTATATATAACAGGTGGAACTTATCTTCGAAACTATTGGAGCGGAATAACAAGCCCCTAACTTAATAATATAACAATTCTAACTAGCTCTACATCAAAAAGGTCTCTGTTAACTCAGTCAAATGCTAATTTGGAAAATGGGTTAATACTCATAAATAATTATGGGATTAACTAAGGCTATTAACTTCCTTCGATGGCGAAATTTTAAAAGTGAACAGTCATTAACCATTCCACTAATGCCGTGTGACGGACCAATCCACGCGTGCCTTATCGGGCTGAGTATTAATACTTTAGAGCGAGACGAGTAGCAGCACAAGAGAAAAAGAAATATGATTAACCGATATATCAATGAATACAGAAGCTATAACCACAAAGAACACAAAATTGAGAAACGAAAATGATATGCTGCACCGATCTCTAAATCTCACCAGGCACACCTACTCTTATCCACCGATGGATAGAAGATGAACTCTGCGGATATGCATCTCCCACAGTCTTAAGCAGTTCAGAACGCCGCTATGCACGAGGACCATCGAACATCACACTCCGCGAACTATCTTCTATTCCTCGTCGAGGAGTGTATTGCGTTCCATCACACAACATTTTACGCCCGTCGTACATGTTGTTGAACCTGCACCAGTACCTACCCTCCACGGATATTCTTCATACCGTCTCTACTACGCCCATATAGCGATTGTGCTACACGGATAATCATATCTCCGCGAATCCAAATAGATCACTTTGACACTGATGTCTACATTCTATACATACCCAGTAGGCGATGGTTCACCAGGGTCTAGAGCCGATGTATCGTGCGACAGTCGATGGATAGCTGTGTCTTCGTTCCGCACCAACCCGTCTCTGAAATTCACCTAACATCGAGCTCACATCACATTACACAAGACTCTAGAACCACTAGCAAGCTTACATAATACACTACTCACAATCAGCGCGACCACACAATCGACTCGCTACAGCAATCACACACAGAACATCTCATCAACACTCGACAAAATTCCACATTCAACTCCGAACCACACCTACACATTCACCAACAGGCACACCACGAGCTACAATCAACCCACTCTACACGCCACATCTGCATAACATCACAACTCTTCAACTGAGAGCTGACTCATTTGAGCGACAAACATCTCACAACTACTGCATTCACATCACCATCTACCGTACGCTCTATCACCATCTACCACCGATATACAACACCAATCTACAATCTACAGCACATACACACAACGAGTCACACACACATCACACTGACACCACGACACACACGACTACTATCACCACAACCACCCCACACACACACACGTACACACCACATATACATACACACAGCCCTCTCACTGTCTTTTACACCAGCAAACACACAAACAACTGACATACACACAATGCACCCACAATCCACACACACCCCACCAGAGCCCATGCCGAATCACAAAGCTACTCGACCTCCTCACAACACTAGCGGTACATTACGCATACCGAAACATCGAACACAAACCGACATCAAAAAATGTCCACGATCAGAGCGAAGCAGCGAGCACCCACCTCACACTTTTATGAGTGCATTTCACAAAAACAGCCAACACAACACACAATATATCATCCCATCTCGACAAATCATCGACCTGCGAGCTTTCGACACATGACCCGATTCTACGTCAATTACAGCCAGCTGACCACAACGACACACACACACACATCAACAACATATTATCTAGCGCCACACATAAATTTTTTATGTAGATAGTCACAATCTCGTGCATGGCTGTCACATTCACAAATGAAACAGTAGTATTTTACATGCCCTAACTGAATTCCTAGAAGAAAGGCGATCACTATTACGTCTCCACATACACACCACACATAGTCATTATAATGGATCCGTTCTATGATGAATTCGCATGGTTCTCTTATGATTTATTCATATGAACAACATGCGCTATAGGCACAGATGGGTTGGATATTTATTTCCATTTTGAAGCAGACCGACTTTTAAGCTAAGTTTAGAAGAATCAGTAGAAAAACTGCCAATCATTTGGATTATGTTTCTGTCCTAATGCGTTAAATAAATTGTTAACATCTGAGCAGAATAACAAATTATATGAGTATTCTTGAATGAAATAGTTTTTTTGAGCTCAATTTGGTGTTTTCGAAAGTAAGTAATATGTACGACACTTTCGAAAAGATTCAATCCTTTTATTTATGTTAGAATTTCTAACTGTAATTTTGATAGATTTAATTTTCGAACTAGATTATTAAATTTGCTTGTGAAATCAGATGTGGCTATGTTGAAGAAACCGATCCTGCAAATAGTGGGTCATTGTTGATTTTACCTGCGGAATATACATATATCATAAGTTGGAGCATTAAAAAATTCAGAACTTTCTATTTTTCAAAATCCAAGATTGTAATGGTTTGTGGCCGGAAGTTTATTACTATGTCTGTCGGTTCGTACAACAGATGGTAAATTTTGGTACTACACAGTGCGCTTGGACTTCGGTTCAATGCCAACTACCTTAGTAAGGCAAATATAATAATGCGACATGATCTTCCGATTCTCTCTAAACCAGTGATATTGTGAAGCGCATTTTATGTTTTTTATCCTTTCAACAAGTTTGTTAGCAATGTTACACACGTATTAGAGCATATGTGAGGAGCCTCACATATGCTCTAATACGTGTGTTAGAGCATATGTAAGGGGAGCCTCAAACTTTAACTCTGAAATAAAGTTAGTAAGCTTTTCACAGTAACGGGGTGATATTACTTTTATGTGATTTAAAAGTTACTTATCCACACACATGACAAAAACTGTTGGCATTTACTTATACACTCCCTTGGTATTGGGCTTTAAATTAACAAAGTTACTATAACAACGTTATGGCACATGACATGTAGAATGCAATCACTTTCCATTTTCCATACACATTTCATACGCTGATTCCAAATATGTTATTAGTTTTCTTTACTATCGTAAGTTTTGAGATATCATTCGAAGTGCTTTTAGTAAAGTTTGGCCATAATATATTATAATATTATATATATATATATATATAAAATATATACTATATAAATATAATATACTATACTATATAATTAATATTTATATATATATATATATATATATATATAATAATATTACTATATATTATATAGATATATTATATATATTATATATATAATAGTATATATATAAATATATATATATTATATATATATATAATATATAATAATAAATATATATAATATATATATTATAATATAATATATATATATGAGTATATATAATATATAATATAAATATATAGATATTATATATATATATTATATATATATATATATGATAGTATATATTATAAGTAGTAAGGAGTGGTAAACCAGCAGCCAGACTGACATCCGGAAGCTTGCTAACCGGATGTTGCACTCGTTTGCAAAGCAACATTTTGCAAGCATTTTGCTTTTTCAAGCTTGACGTGTCAGGGTTAGGGTTTTGAAGGTCGGTGAGACCGAATTAAGGTCAGCGAGACCGACTTCCGAGTTTTTGGTCTCTGTATATTCTTTTTTTCATAGGATTTGTAACCCCCAAAAAGGGCGGAGCCCCCAAAGGGGTTCTTGGTTCTAGAAGGTTTTAAAATTGGAATCGGTAGATCATTTTTATCGGTTTCAATCGATTTATCGATTGTTTTTACGCCATATCGATTGTTTAAGATCGTCTTCACGTGTCTCTGGTTGACTGAAACCATATACATCGAAAGAAAATTTATTATATACAGTTCATTCGATTAATCGCTGGGTAGGTACAGATCTATAAATTGAACGCGGACGTGGAATCCTGGAAATCCGGAATCCTGGAAGGATTCCTAGGAACCTGGAAATGAATTATGTCTGGTTTTCCAGGAACTGGGAAACTGGAAAACTGGAACCCCCCCCCCAAAAAATAAAAAAATAAATAAAAAAAAAAAAAAATTAAAATAAATTCGAAATTAAAATAAAATTAAAAATAAAAAAATTAAAATAAAATTCCTAATCTAAATATATAATTAAAAATTAACAAAAAAATAAAAAAAAAAAAAAAATTACAAATAAAATAAATTAAAATAAACAAATTAAAATAAAATAAAAATTACAAAATAAAAAAAAATAATATAAAAAAAAAAAAAAATAAAAATAAAATAAAATTAATATAAATTAAAATATAATTAATAAATAATAAATAATAAGTAAATGAGTTTTTGCGCGATGCTATTTCCGGTTGCCTGTTTGTACCGCCGCAGACTCCGTCTGCCTGGATTGGAGGTCCGTCGAGTGCCCCCTTCGGAGAAGGGGTGCTGGTTCCTTCCAGATAGAAGGATCTTAGAAGAAATGCACGGAATGCGTAAGAGAAGAAGGAGGAAGGAGGATGGAGCAGGAGGAAGGAGGAAGAATGGTGTTTGGAACCCTCCGGAGGAGGTCGCCAACTGAAATAAAAGAATTAAATGCACGGAATGCATAAGAGAACGCAGATGAGGATAGACGGAGGAAGGAGAATGAGGAAGAGAGGCAGAAGGAGGAAGGAAGAAGAATGGTGTTTGGAACCCTCCGGAGGAGGGTCCTTAACTGAATAAGAAGACGAAGAATAAGAAGAAGAAGAAAAGCAACGGAGTGCATGAAGAAAATGGAGGAAAGTGAGGAAACAGAGTTGGTCCATGGAACAGGTCTGGCAGGGTGCGGTGCTTTGAGTTAGTAAACATCGTTTAGCCCCATACTGACATTGCTATTTTCAAATCTCGTTTTCTGTTTATAAAAACTTCAACTAAAAAATATTGTTTGCTATTTTTATTTATAACTTTTATTTGTACTATGTTCTTTATGTTTTTACTTTTTGTTTTCATTTAAATTTTTATTTAAACTTTTTAATTACTTTTATTTATTTGGTTGCCTTTAACTATTTTGGTTAAATTGCTGGTAAATAAGATCCCTATACATTACAAAAAATTGTGCATTTTACATACCTTAAATCAGTACATCAGTAACCCTAAAATCAGTAAAGCAGTAAAATCAGTAAAATCAAACTACCCATTCCATCCTCCTACCACTTGATCTATTTGACTATTGGATCTATTCAATCTAATGATTCCAAGATCATTATTTCTTAAGCATAACAACAAAAACTTTTAGTATTTGTTTTGTTTCTTAAACCATTTGTGTTTAACTAAAAAATTTATTCTTTTTATTTTATAACGTAAAAAAATTGCTATTTACATACCTTAAAGCATAACAATCAGTAAAGCATAAATCACGTAAATCATATAAGCAGGTAATCAGAAAATCAGTATCAAACAACCCTCTGCCCATCCATATGCTAGATGATCTACTTTATTGATTCAATGTGTCATATTCTCTGTATAACATAACACAAAACTTCTTATTATTTTGTTTTGTTTCTTTTAAACTTTTCGTTTTTACTAAAAAACATTTATTCTTTAGTACGATTTATATACTTAAATTTCTTTTTGTCACATTACATACTTTAAGCAGTAAATCGGTACATGTCAGTAATCAATCAACCCCCCACCCTCCTAGCCCTTGCCATGATCTAGTTGATCTACTTGATGCTATTATCTTTGATCGTATTGATTCAAGTCAATATTCTGGGTATACATAACACAAAAACTTTTATCAAAATCGTTTTCATGGTTAAGTCTAATTTTTACCTAAAAAGTTATTTCATGGCACTTTAAACGTAAATTACATTTGCGCTGTTAACGTACTTTAAAAGTAGGTATTAACATAAATCAGGTTTAAGTCAAACCACCACTCACTCCTCCTACCCTTCCATGATGCTCATTGATCGTAAATTGATCCATTGACTATTTGATCTAATTTGAATGTCATATTTTTGTATAACAATAACAGAAACAGGTCTTTTCATTGGTTTTTTTCTTTAAACATTTTGGTGTTTACTAAAAAATTTATTCTTTTCATGTTTATTTAACTTAAAAAAAATTTGCAAATTTTTAAATACTTAGAGAGCCAGTAAAGTTCAGTAAAGGTCAGGTATAATCAAACTGCCCCCGCTACCTTTCCCATTGAATCTTATTGAATCTATTGATCTATTGATCGCTAGATTCAAGTAATATTTTGTATGACGTCGCAAGTCAAGT
>JABUQX010037019.1:0-20170 GCA_015478945.1 Trachelipus rathkii | reverse complement strand
AGAAAGATATCGAGCCTGAAATGCCCGTATTGAGTTCGAAAACGGATTCTTTTTTACGCAACTCCGCCTCGCGACTCCGACTCGACTCCGACTCCTGACTCCGACTCCTTACCTTCAATATATTTATAGTATTTATATATATATATAGATATTATATATATATTATATATATATATATATTATATTATAATATATATTATTATATATATTATAATATATATATATTATTATATTATATTATAATATATATATAATATATATAAGTTATATATAAATCGAAGTGAACTCTATTTTTAGGGCTTCCGGCTCGTTCCGGCTTCAGGCTATGGTTCCGCTATATATTCTACAGTGTTAGAGTTATCATATGGGTTGAAATTGTGAGGGGTTAGACGGTACGTTACGTCCCGTGGTCCCGAAGGCTGCCCTTTCCCCTAAAAAATCGACATGTTGTAGAAGCTGAATTGGTGAGATATACAGAGTTGAATGTTCTAGAAAGAATTGGTTTTCGGAATCTGAGGAGTTGAATGTCCCGTCTGACCGCTCGTGCGAGTTATAACATTTGTATAACAACCAATTCTGTTCCTTATATATGTCATATCGACCCTGGATGATCTACGATAATGATGGTATAAATCCGTTTATAGGTGTTAGGACCCTCACGGAAGGGGTCCCAACTGAAAAAAAAGCACAGAGTGCAAAACAGAGCGAAGGAGGAAGAAAGAGATGAAGGACGTAATAAGGAAGGGAAGAGTGGAGAAGGAGTCTGACTCAGAGGAGTAGATTGACAGCGCACCGTCTGCTCCGGTGCGGTTGCCAGTTATTAATATGTGTAATGACACAATATTGTGTCTTAAATGTTATTAACCCATATTATTCTCTATATGATTGGTTTTCATGTCGTAAAGATGTCTGAGACCTAGGTGTGGGTGGTCCCCCTTGAAATGAACAGAATGCAAGTAAGTGGAGAAAAAGGAGGCAGATACGGAGGTTGAAGAAGGAAAGGTGGAGAATTATCTGGATTAAAAGAGCCGAGTTGACATCTGCCAGTGTTGGCTCCGTGCTGGCACCGATGCAGTGCTGAACTAATAATAGTCGTCTAGTTCATATTGTAATCAAAATATTTATGTTTTAAGAGCGTAGCACTTGAACTATGAGGGGGGGTAAAGCTCGTAAAATAAGTAAATAAATAAATATTAAATAATTAAATAAATACATAAATAATAAATTAAAATAATGAAAATATTAATAATAATAAATTAAAATTAAAATTAATAAATAAAAATACATTTTAAAAATATTTTAAAATTAAAAAATTTTTAAAAAAATTAAAATAAAATTTTTTTTTAAATTAAAAAAAATTAAAAAAAAATAACATTTTTTAATTCTTATGTTAAATCGTTGTAGACTTTGATTTTTAGTATAAACAAACCACCCTCCCTACCCTCCCCGCCTCCCCAGCCTCCCCAGCTCCCCAGCCTCACCAGCCTCCTCAGACCTCTCAGCCTCTCAGCCTCCCCAGCACCACCCTCCCAGCCTCCACCCTCTCCACCATATCTATTGATCCATTGATCTATTGATCTATTGATCAAGTTCACATTTTATAGCCCCTGCATCCCCACTCCCAAATCTGATTATGAGTTATTGTCTGTTGATTTATTGATCTATTGGACTTAGTCATATATTTTGGGTATCATCTTTGGAAAAAAAAGCATTAAAAAATAGAGTTTCTTATTTATCGATGACCATCGAATATATCTAACTTAACAAAATTTTGACATCCAATAAGAAGATCATAGCATTACCTCAACTAAGAATATAATGACAACGACAAAACCTAACATACCTTTAACACGAATAAACTACTAACATTAACAAGTTCCATACCTTAACAGAGTAAAGTGCCTACTCAGCCTTTTTTTTAAACATATGAAGCTAGAATATCATTATATTTTACATTAAAAATAGCAACATTTAAAAAAAATTGTTACCTTACCAAATTATTACACTGACTAGGGTAAATATGCTAACAACAAGGGAAGTCTTCACATCAATAAAGATAACATATCATAACCTGAACTCAGAATAAATAATATACAACGACAAAGCCTAACATATCTTAAGCATGAATAAACAGCTAACATTGCAAATTTCATAGCTATAACACATTAAATATCTCACTCTCACTTTTTCAAACATATCTCTTATTCATTATCATTAATAATTTTTACATTTAACATAGTAAATTTAACAGAAACTATATATATATATAACGTTCTATACACACTGACCAATGAATATATGCTAACGTACAAAGTCTTTACATTAACATAGTAACTAGCATGAACAGAATTACGAATTATAATGTACAACGACAAAACCCCAACATATCTTAAGCACGAATAAACAGCTCATTAAACAAGTTCCAATACTTAACAACAGTAGAATAGCTAACATTGCAAAACTTACACCTATTCAAACTTTTACAAAATATCTCTATTCTATATTTATTATTTTTAATAATAGAACAGTTTACAAAATATAATACATATATCCACCTAAAATGAACTACCAACGGAATATATGCAACGTAACAAAGTTTCGCCATCAATTAAAGTTAACATATCATGACCTGAACTCAGAATATAATAGTAACATATACTTACAAAACCTAACATATTTTAAGCATGAATAATCAGTTAACCATAACAAAGTTCCATACTTAACAACAGTAAAGTAACTAAAGCAGCAACATAACCCTATCACCACTTTTTTCAATACATAGTCTCTAACTATCACTGTTATTATACAATTAACTTAGTAACTCATTTAACAAAATCTTTAGTTTACATTACCTAACACCTAAAAACATTACGTTGACTAAGGACGAATATATGATCATAAACAAGTTTCAAATCAATAAAAGCTAACATATCATAACCTGAACTCAGAATACAATGTACAACGACAAAAAACCTAACATGCTTTACGCACGAATAACAGCTAACATTACAAAGATCCATACTTATAAGAAATTCTCAGTAAAGTGACCTACTATTTTAGAGCTCAGAGTTTCTATTAAATTCTATTACTTCCATAATTCATTTACCTCTGATATTTCAATATTACATATACTAACATATCATTTTGTTATATTTAATTAATTATACTATGCTTTGTCAAATTACTATTTATCAAAAAATTTATTTATTTATCTAGTGTATTACTAATCTCCTATTTATGCTATACTAACCCACGACTTTATGTCTAATAATAATTACAGTTATTCTTCACTATTTAACGAGACATTATCATAAACCTGATAACGCACTCTCAAGTATTTCTATGTACGGATAACAGTACGTCCCTAAACATATCTTAACCTTACGAATAATAGAAAACACTAATCATCTTGAATACAGCCTTATTTTAACACATTACAGATAAATTAGCTTTACTATTCGCATGATCGAACATAAAAGAATGGTACTTGTTTCTTGAATTAATTAATGTTTTTGTTACTTAATGTCTAGCGTACAACACCCCAATAAATTATAGCTAATCATTCGATTACATGTATCCTAAAACCCTACTGACCAACGACTACATACAGCTAAAGTAACAAAGGCCCTTCACAACCACGATCAATAAACCTGCAAACATATCGATACACATTGTACAACCAATGCAAGTCATTATACTATCTTACTCAGAACAATAATCTCTCCACTTCACATTTCCACATCTATCCTCTTACGCTACGAACTAACTGGTAACATTTAACCAAAGTTCCATCTTTAACAAACCTCTCAGAAATCTACCATCTAAACCTATTCATACAGGATACCCCTCAATCCGATAGCATTTTTTTCAAACGTTTCTTAATATACTGTTATTTTTTGCATTAACACTTAATATTTAAACAAAATTAACCTATTTCTAACCTATTTCTATCATAATTCTAACGAAGTGTTAGGAATGACCGCTAACCACAATCTCTATCACATCAGTGGAGCTATTAACCCTACTAGATAAGATCTGACTTATAAGACGAACCACATTTGAACAAACCTAATTTTCCTAAACATAATACTCTAGCATGACCTCTATACGATCGTCGATTTCTAATTATACAAATATACAATATAGTATAACTTCAACCCACTATATAGATTGACTGAACCAATTGCCCATACACAGAAAATCAATCCTTTGCAGAGAGAATAATATCGATTTTAGTAAACAACTCATTCTAACTATTACTCGAATCGCCCCATGCACTGACTTGTTTATGTGTGTTTTTATTTATGTTTTCAGAGAGTTACTATCCTTCTATATTATCTTTTCATTTGTGACATGAAGAGATCAGAATCTATTCTTTCGTTTCCATCTGTACTTTACATCATCCTTCCTTTTATACTTTTTTCAGCATTTTCATATTCTTAATCTCTGCTTCTTCTTTTCTCAACAAAGGAGTACTAACTTTTGATTTTGCTACTCTCTTGTTAACCTTTGTCTTATTATTATATAATACAACCGTTTGCGACCTCCTATTCCGTTGAAGGGGTCACTAAATATAACATCCACTATATATATTAAATCGATTTTATATATATATTATACATATAACCATATCATATCCTGAAAATAATCTCCCTAAGCGTTGTTACGATATTAACGAACTAATATTATATAATATATAAGGACACCAGAATTGTTGTTAATATTGATAATCGGGAAGATGATCTTTATTGTTATAAAAGACAACTTAATAAAATAAAAACTTAATAATATTATCTAAAACATGGCAAGAAATCTTCTAATACCAAGAAGTACCGATCAACAGTATAATTACGCCAAATATTACGCCAGAGACTCGTCCTCGAGCATCTTTTCTGAAATTAAAAAGTCTTCTTACGTTGATGAAGGATAGCAGGCAATGGAAAGTCCTTTTTATGAGTATATGAATACTACACTCTGAATGTTGGATTCGCTATCCACATATTTATATTTTTCTCTAGCCATGTATCTTATTCTTGATATCATGTCTGAAAAGATTTTTTATGTCATGATTAAATTTTGTGCTTATCTATAATTTATTACCTGTTATTTATTTAATTTGACGTGTTGTGAATTGAGTGACAAAGACTCGATTTTCTATAAGATATGTTACTCCTCGCTAATCTATATATGCGTACATGATGAGTGCGTTAATTCTCTATAGTCAACTCTTCATGATTGAGTCTCTTTCTATGGTCTGAGATCCAAAGCTCACCTTCTCTCGCTTATCGTTTTTTCACCGCTCGAACTGTTTATGAGATCGATTGCCTCCTTTATAAAAACCTACTTGTATTATCCAATTGTAAAGTCTTACTAACTAAAAGACACTCCATAGTGACTAGTTCAGTAATACTTATATACGCTATAGCTCGAGAGCGGAGCACTATACAATAATCCCTTCGATTTATATATATATATAATAATTATTATATTATATATATTATATATATATAGTATATAATATATTATATATATATATATATAATATTAATATTAATTATATAATATTATTATATATATTTAGATATATATATTAATATATATTATATATAGTATTTATATATATTTAGAGGAATTTTTAAGGAAAATTAAATTAAAATAGTAATGATGTTGTATTGTTATTATGTCATTTGCTGGTTTTTTTAATATTAATAAGGTAATATATAAAATAATAAATAATTAATAATAAATAATAATAATAATAATTATAAATAATAATAATATTAAATAATATATATATAATAATAATAATAATATTATTATATTATTATTAATTATTATATTTATTATTATTATTTATTATTCTTATTATCTATAATATAGTATTATATTATATGTATTATCGTAATAGAGCTGAATCTGGCAAGAACTGAGAATAGTGACCCTGAAAATGCGGCTAAGTGCGAATGCGCGTACAACAGAGCGTCTTGTAGAGAAAGAAATCCATAGTCGGTAGTAGTCGGCGTTAATAATTATAAAGGCTCGCGAGTCGAGCCGAGAGTTTCAGATAATTAATATGCCCCTCGAACAAAGGAGAGAGAGGTAAAACCATCCTACAGAGAGAAGCTGAGGAGGGTAAAACACCCACCAAGAGCTGCTAAAACATCCCTTGAAAGACTGTGGAACATAAAAATACTTAAATAATAATAATAATAAAATAATATAATAATAAAATAATAATAATTAAATAGATTAATAATAATAATAATAATAATAATAATAAAATAATAATAATAAATAATAATATAATATAAGTAATAATAAATAAATCAATAATATAAAAAGTGTTTAAAGTTTATTAGAAATCATATGGAAGACGCTTTAATATATATTATATTATAATATTATATAATTATTTCAAATTACTATAAATATACTATATATAATATAGTTATATAATATATATAATATTATAATATATAATAATATATATATTATATAAAAAAAAAAAAACGTCCATCCCCCAATAAGCTTCACGACCTGTCAGTGGACCCATCGAGAACAGGTCCTGGATATCACGGCCAACGGCCCACAATGCGGCTGGCTGGCCAGCCATAATCGCGGATCGGGAGTTTCCCCATGATAGCAAAGCACCGCTACCAATTTACTCAATTAACGTCTGAGTGAGACGAAGCTGCTAGAGGTAATAGAGAATAGCTCACTGTGTCTCTCGCATCCACCCTATGTCTCGAAACCGGGCCCTCTCGCTATTTATATATATTATTATATAGATTTTTAATATACTATATATAATATATATATATAATATAGTAAATATTAATATTAAATAATATATATATATATTAATATAATATTATTATATATATAATATATATATATAGATTATACATAAATTTTTTATATATATATAGATACTATATCATATATTATATAATATAATATATAATATATAGTATTTATATATATATATATATATATTATAGTTCTAGTAAATAAAAAAATCGAATCGTTTTTCGATCTTCAAATATAACGGGCAATTTATTCAGCTCCAATTCTTTATCCTAATATAAATTACGATATATTACTAATATATTTCAATGTATATAAGAATAAAAATAATATAATATATAAAATATAATTATATTTAAATAAAATTAATATTACCTTGAAGAATATACCATCGTGTTGCATATCTTGAAGTAAATTAAAGATAAATCATTAATAATTGAGACCCTTTAAATAATTAATAATAAATAATTTATATAGAAATAAAATTATATATTATATATATATATTATATTATATATATAAGGTATAATTATAAATATAATAGATAATATATAATATCAATAATATATTAATAAATAGTAATACTCAATTTCTTTTTTAGCACTAAATATATAAATCACCAATAATAATATAAATATAATTATTAATATATAAATAAATTAATAATTAAATAATATGAATAAATAATTAATAGAATAATAATAATTATAATTAAATATATTTATATTAATATTAATATAATAATAAAATAATAATAAAGAATCAGACTAGAACGGTGTTCGTCTAGTCTATTACTAGTGTGTATATCGTTGGTTCGATCTCAGGTTACAGCGCGTAATCTTCGTTGGAAAATTGAATACGCGTTCATACTAGGGCGTTATAATACTGTAAATAAATAGCATTTATTCTAATATTCTTCAGTCTTATGCGTAGGACTATATATGAATACCCCCTATATATATCACCAACATATATATCCTAGCGACTTGAAAACTCTCCTGTGATCAGTTTAACATATTTAATTATTTTAACTTGTTATAATAGTATATATATACCCTACTATATACCTCAATATAATAACCAATAGTTTCATATTTTTCTAAATTATATATTAGTCATTGCAATAATAATATCGGTTACTTTTATTCGAAATATAGATAATTACGTAGGCTATGAGATAATATAATATATAATATAAGTACTCTCCTATATTATAAATGAAATCTACCGTAGACCGATAGGTGAAATTGAAAACCTCGCAATTAAACAAATTGATTATAGTGTATTTAAACTTACAGTATATTTAAAGTATTTTTATGTTTATAACTAAAATTTTACAAGTCGATAAATCGGCATTTTGGTAGGAGCAGAAAAAACGTACGCCTTTGGGGATTGAATACATTCCCTGACGCTGGTGCGAGTTTCAAACCTCATCTCTGTTATGACTCATGCTCGGATAGTGGTTTAGGTACAGCGGAAATTTAAACGACTGCACAACTAGGTTCGACAGGACTGAGGAGTCTGTGACCTCATTTCAAAAACGATATTCATACGATAGTTCAGAGCTAGTGTGGTTTTTCCGAAAACATGAGAGTAATATAGAGACACTGCGCTCGGTGATTGCGGATAGCCTGACTCTCACTACTATACGTGTGACCAAACTGTCAGATAACAACACAAAAGCATTCCGCTTCTCCGGCTGAATTGGATGTCTGATAGCAGCTATAAATTCAATAATCTCCGAGAGGCAAGAAGCAGTCATAAGATGAAGCTCAGGGCGGTAAACACGCCTCGGAAAACCTATGTGAAGAAGAAAATTAACCCACAAGAGCAACGAGGAGGGTTAAAACGCTCAGAACATACGTGAAATGAAAGCACCCTATTAGACGAGAAGGGAACCAGAGACGCTTGTTAACACGCCTAATAATGGAACCCGTTGAAGGCTGAAAACATCCACAAGAGCAGCATATGGATTCTGTAGGGTACGCTAAAAACCGCAATAACTTCAGATACCCAACCTACTAGTACTGATAAAAGCTACAAACATAACTATCTATGATCAGCGTAGGAGACGTTCACTCTGTGCACTAGACCAGCATGACGATACACTACTACAGAGCGAGCGTACACACATGCGAAACAACATACACCACTACACACGACACACAGTAACGTACAACCAATGGGTCTGCGGCACCATGTGCGTGTGACGTGCCAAAGGCAACGTAACGTACTCCCTAAAACACACACAATAACCACACAAACGAACACCAGCACAGGACGTGCAACTCACCTCGGCCCACAGAATATACTCCAGAATATAGTGAGTATGTACCAAAATACCCTCCCTACTTACGTAGGGAGGGAAAATACCCGCCGGGTATTTCCGCCTGTGTCGATGCGGTGTTGGTTGCTACTGGGGAATACACTTTCTTAGGTAGGAATGCGAAAATTTGGTGGCAGATGTCTTTATGCAACTTAGTTCGTGAGGAGTTTTCCTTATGGAATTATAGTTTCGGCGAATAACGGTTTTTCTTTCTTTTTCAAGGAGGGTATTTTTTTATCAGTGTCACTTTATTCACTGTCTTTTCGAACTCTGATTATAATTATTTTATTAAATTAAATATCTAAATAAGTGCAAAATGTTCCAAAATTCACGATGTATGATCAGCACAAATTTGATAAGGTCTGGGATAAACATAAGCTCATTAATAAAAGAAAGATTATTAGTAATTTAATGAAAATGGATTCACAGTGTCCCTTCATTCACTTATTTTTAAGTCAGATCAATTAAGACTGGTAAAATTTGACAACTTATTATATTCAAGTGAGGAACTGTTAGTAACTTTCGACTACTTTTTTGCACTATTTTAATATTTGCCTTATTTAGGCTATTATATGAGCTCTCATATCCAACTTTCACACGGTTTCATTTACCTGAAACCACTGACAGTTCATAGTTGTTCCGTGATTCACCCGTTTGAGCGAATGCAATGTTTGACTACTCTGTTTTCCGACCTGTAACGCATTCTCTCTCATTTTACCAATACCACTGCTCCTTTTTATTAAAATGCCAGGCATTGTGTGGAAGACGACATTTCTTTGGATTTGTCATTTCTTTCAACTTTTAACCGTTGGCGTTCTTTTTCTTGGCTCTTCATTTCCATTTCTAACAGCTCTTTCATTCAGATAAATATATATATAAAACCATATTACAATAATTAAATGGAACCTTTGATACGTCAATATAATATATATATAATATATATATAATATAATATATATAATATATATAGTATATATATATATATATATAATATATATATATATATATATATAATATATTATATATTATATATATATATATAATATACTATATATATATATATATTATCAGGGGCGTTTCCTCCATAGGTGCTAGGTGTGCGCCGCACACCCTATAAAAGCTAATTTAGTTTTTTTAACTACACTTTAGATATAAGGGAAATATCTGTTCAAATGAAGATAGTTTTGTACACAATTACAATAAAATATCAAAAAATTAAATGTTCTTAAACTTCCAATTAGCTTATTTTATACAGTAGTTACCGTATCAAAAAGGAAGCTTTTCATGTGCGCTAAAAATTTGAACTCCCTATATTCCGATTCTTCATGTTATTTCTCGCTCGCTCTCTCCTCTCGTTTTCTATTTTCAAAAATACTTGAATTGTGCAGCTTAATTAATTTCCGCACATGGATTTTTTCATCAGAGACTTTTTTTAATTTATATTTAATGTGGTTTTATATATATATAATATTATATATATATATATATATATATGATATATATATAATATAATATATATAATATAGTATATATATAATATATTTATTATAATATCATCTTAAGTGAGAAAGAAAGAAATATATATAATATATATATAATATTATATATATATTATATATATATATAATATATATATATATATAATATATAATATATTATATATATAATATATATATATATATATATATATATATATATATATATATAGTATATATGTTCATTTTTTGTGATCCTTACGACCAACGACCAGAAGCAGGGTATTAAACGCATCAATTCCTGAGAGTTTTATTTACATCCTATCATTACTTCCAAACACAATAAAATGATATCCACAGAGCTAAAAAATGGTCTGAGAAACCATTTCCAAAAAACCTATATAAAAAAAGAAAAATAGGAAATACGATATAAGTCAAATGTAATTTTTAAAAAATAATTAAGCTGTAATTAAAAAATCAATTAGTGTCGTATTTCAATTATTTCAATCATTATATACAATATTATAACTAATTAAATCAACATATTTATTTACATCTCAATTTCTTCATTTTCCATTACCCTTTTTCTACATCTACTTCTTTTTTTTTTTTTTTTACTATTCGATTTTGTTACATAGACCTCTTTTGAAGACGCAGCACATTATCCCCTAAATTTTTTTGCCTTTGAACAAGCGGATAGATGATTTTATTTATTATTATTATTATTATTTATTATTATTATTATTATTATTATTATTATTATTATTATTATTATTATTATTATTATTATTATTATTATTATTATTATTATTATTATTATACTTTAATTCCTAAAACGGTAAATTTTTTTAGTCAACAAGTACGTGTGCAGTACGTAGGCCTACTCGTAATATAAAGCGCCTATTTTGTTAAAAAGTGATAAATATTATTATTATTATAAAATTATTAAATTTATTATCATAATTCTTTTTTTTTTTTCAATGTTTATTTAGCATAAAATGATGAAATAAAAGTTAAATAATAATAATAATAATAATAGATATTATATTAATTAAAAATTGAATTATAAAACTATTATTATTATATCTAATATATGAACAGATAATAAGAATAAATAATAATAAAAATAATACATATGATAATATTTTTATTATTATTATTATTATTATTATTATTATTATTATTAATATTTATTACTACTACTATCCAATAATAATATAAATTATTAAACAATTTATATAATAAGAAATAATCCTAATCCTAACAGAAAACATTACACAAATGTCTTATAGTCTACCAATAATAAAAAACTAAAATAAAATATTATTAAAAACTAAAAAAAAAATGGAATTTTTATAAACTTATATTTGTAACATCTTTCCCTTCAAACCGACCGGTTTTCTCCCAAAATTAAAAACGCTTAATAACATTTAAAAATAAGCTTTAACTATTCCCTATTTGGATCATTTAAGCGAATTTTATTTGGGCGATAGGGGAATGAAAGTACTGGTTTTCTCAAGAAAAATATTAGCGTATTCGGAATAGGGAAAAAAAGAAATACCATAGAAAATGTTAAAATATCGCTGGAAAAGTTTTTCTTTTTTTTTGTATGAAAGGAAAAATTAAAATAAAAACTAAATTTATCTTTCAAAAAATGTCAAAATAAAAAATGTACGTTTTTTAATAATAAAATTCAATTAAGTTTTTCCAAATTTTTGTATAGTGAAATTTATACAATCGTGTTTTGGGAAGTCGACAAGAGGAGTTTACCTATTTACATCGCTCCCGACTCTGGACTTCCTTACCCTGAAAACTCACGACCTCCTATCCCTGATGTATATACTAAACAACAAAAATAAACACTTCACTCCCGAAACCAGAAAAAATAATACTAATCAGAGTATGCTGGAATTAATAGTAAAGGGCACGAGTAAAGGGTTAACATTTCAAAACCGTTTTTAAAAAAAACTTTGTTTCGTTACAAAATCAGGGATTTTTTTTTTTAATTCAAATATGAGTATTTTTAAATTTTCACGACCATCTATTATTCAAGAAATTAACTTGTTACTGTCGAAAATAATTTAATAAAATGAAATAATCCAGGAACGGAAACTTCTGATGTTTATCTCAGCTGTTCAATTATATATAATATTAAAACGTCTTTGAACTTTCTAGTTACTCGATATAGTGTATATAGATATATAATATATAGTTATATATATATTATATATATATATATACCTAGGTCATTAATATATATATAATATATATATAATATATATGATTTGTTCAAGTAACTGTACTGTGACTACCGAAGTAAAAACGTAACCTAACCTGACCTAAATTAATTTTCATTAATCTTATACCAGTTTGTGATCAGTAAACTTTCGAGGTTATGAAACTACGCTAGCATTGTAGTGGTTATTGAAATCACCGCTCACTAAGTTACAGATACAGTACTCGAAAATATGCCAAAGATATATATTATAATATATATATATATATAGATTATATATAATTATATATATATATATACTAATACAATATATATATATATTTATATGTATATATATAGTGTTATATATATATATAGTATCATACGTATTATATATAGTATATATAAGTATAGTATATATATATAATTAGTATATATATACTAGTATATACGTAATATATATATATATATATATATATATAGTATATATATATATGATATACGGTAGCACCTCGCAATAACGGAGGCTACTCGCTTAACGGCATTTCGCAAATAACGGCCGGCTTCTAACTACTCAGTGTCTGTGATGAAGGAAGCCGCACGAGCGAATAGCGGCTATCACCAAACTGGCTTTGCAGGGTATGCGATGCATGCAGGTCAGTCTGTTTAATCTTCAATGCATTCTATCTATCTCACAATTTTCTAAAACTTTATACTGCATAATAAATTTATTAAGTTAAAGTTTGATAAATCGTCAACAAAAGTTAATGCTGTTATAAACCAATATCCATGGCAATTTATAAGTAAGTGTCCTATCGGCAAGAAGAGGCACTCTGTTGAGACTGGCTTTTTTTGTTTGTCATTCTTTAATAGCAAGGCCCATACACAACCCTCCACTGAAACGTTCTGGCCTGCCTTCAAATTCAGATTCTACACCAACACATCACAATCACGTCTGCAGAGCTAGGCCGGATTGTTTGTTAGACTTCAGATGATGAAATTCACAACATCCATGTCACGGTCAGACGAAGAAGTGGCATCCTCAAAATAAAAAATTGTTTGTATTTAATTTTCTTATTCTATTTCTTTTCAAATGTAAATCATGTACTGCATTATTATTGTTTTATAGATTAGTGTTATTGCACACTTAATATAAATTAGTATATAGTACGTAATATTGCTTGCAGGCGCTCGCGGGGACACAAAAAAATAAGCCTTAATTCACTTACCGGGCGTTTTTCCACTTAAACGGCGAGGTCGGTCCAATTTACGGCCGTTATGCGAGATGGTACCTGTAATATATATATATATAAGTATAATACTATATATATATATATATATATAGTATATATATTATATATATATATATCAGTATATATATGATATATATATATAGATATATTCTAATAAATATATATATATATATATATTATATATAATATATATAATATATACTATACTATGTATATATTATATATAATATTTATATATTATATATATATATATATTATAAGAAATAACTTAATTTTTCTTATTAAAAATAAAATATAATTTTATTTCATCAGCAATATCCCCCCCCTATCGCCCTCTTGATCTTAACGCCCACCTAATTGAATTCATCGCCCACAAGGGGGCGATTTTAATATTTGGTCCTTCCAATATATATATATATATATTATCATACGATATATATAGCTACGTATCTATATATATAATTATTATATTATCATATATATATTTATTAGAAGATATTACTAGTATATATATATATAAATATAAAATAACTCTTGAGTGAATTCTTCACCTTACCAGGATTAGATACCCGGCCCTCGCGAGCGGTATTTCCAAGCGTGTTACCACTTGGACTAAACGTAAGCTTAAAAAGATACGCGACTTAAAACCTATGAAAGAGTGCTCTCTTCAATAGGGATAAGGACCGCCTATGGCAGCAAAGATACTCAGCCATATCTCCGCTTACACGGGCCTGAGGTATCTTCCTTGCCATATGAGCTCGTCCTTATTCCTATGAATACGAGCACTCTTGCATAGGTTTAAGTCGCCGTTTCTTTTAGTTTTTCGTCTTGGGTCAAGTTCGGAACAACGCCTTGGACATTACCCATTGGCGAGGCTGGGATACTAATCCTGGTAAGGAAGATATCACTGAGGAGTGATATTTTACTCTATTACAAATTGAACTGCGGTTTTATTGTGCCAGTTTTATTATATATATATATAGATTATTATATATATTAAATATATAATATATATAATATATATAATATCTATATATAATATAATATATATTACTATATTTCATATATATATATATATACGTATATATAGATATATATTATATAGTTTATATATACCGTAAAAGGGGGTAATTCGGTCCAGTGGCTCAAAATAGCCTTAACAATGATGTTAAATATATCTTTAAAGATGTAACACTAATATAGGTTTATGTCTTAGTATTGATTTTTTTGAAACCTTATTTCATCCATTAATTTTTGTGATTTTTTTTTCCTTGAAGCAATTAAAATCGGGAGGTAAATTTTAGGCTTTTTGCTAAGAATCATACAGGTCAAAATTAATTGCTACGTACATTAATTCGGTACCAAGATAAGTACTTTACAAATAGTTCATAACCTTATGCAATCGTTGGAGTCCTTCAGGCAAGAGATAAATATTTTTATATAAAAATATGTAACAAATAATTAGTCACAGGTTTAAAAATTTACGTGGGGCAATTCGGTCCAGGTTTAAAATTTGCGTGGGGCAATTCGGGTCCACATTGAAATGTCATTAAATTAAATTTTTTTTAATACTCTTTAACAAAAAGATTGTCTGAAATTAATGTTTAAAATAATTTTTAACTTTAAAAGCAAGATAGTTAGGTAAAGTTTTTACACTTATACTAAATTTAATTTGTTTACAATTTTTTTCAGCAAGATGGTTACACACTTAACGCAAACAGTAACATGGGCAGGTACAAAGTGGATACCCTATGATATGTTGCCAGACGCTTAAGCCGTTTTCGTTTTTGCATTGGTTCTTACGAAATGTAATATGCCTAAAACGCTCGAGTTTGCGTTCGTTTTTGTCAAACAGCGTTTGCGTTCGTTTTTGTCAAACATCGCAAAATCGTAAAAAACAACGCCACCCAACTTCGTTCAAAGTGCTTCAAGACAGAATAAAATAAGCAATAGATCGTGAACAGAATTAAGAAAATTCTTACGTTTGGCGAGCATTTTTTTTACCAAGTTTTTACAGTATTGTAAAACCTCCTCCATGGGGGTAGGGCCCTAAATCCGCTTTTACCATAATATATACAAAATAATTAAATAAACTTAAATGGCCTTGCTATTGCACTGATCAATAAAAAATTAGTCAATGATTTTAAATAAATGTTTTTTCACTGATGAACAATATTATACTTTTTACACTTTTTTTTTTTCACTTTATACAGTTACTTTTTCCTTTTAATGTAAATTGGTTATTTCTATGCTTTGTTGCTTATATCCATATTGCAGAAAGAAAATAATCTCTTTTTATTGAATAACACTGAAAAAAAATAAATAAATAAATAACAGCTATCTACATAATAGAATAAATTTTTCCTAAACACATAAAATGTCTTTTGTCTAGTAAACTGTTTATTCTTCTAAAACATACAAATTGATGAGGTACGAAAATTCTTTAACAAAAACCTGAAACTAATAATAAGTCTAATTATACTTCTTTCTCCCTCTAATCTCCTCCTAGTCTATCACCTTTAATAAATTCCAGATTTATATTATTACTTTTCTCTTTGGTTAATCCGTCAGCAACTTGATCCCTATTGCTTATCCATTCTATGTTGGTAATTACTAGAGGTGTACCGGAATTCCGGTCCGGCTGGAATTTGACAAATTTTTCCGGTTTCCGGGTCTGGCCGGAACCAGAATTACTAATGTACTGTACTTGATAATTAAAAATTTGCTGGAATGGTATTTATTTTACATAACCCATTAGTCAATGCTTTTGAGAAATTATAATTGGTAGCCTTGCTGTAGTATTCATACACAGTAGTATTACATACCACAGTATTTATTGAAATAAAGTTTTCTCAAATATCTCAAAATATAGGATAATAAGATACTCATTAAATTCAACATTAAAAAACAAAAAAATAAATATATATAATAATATAATATAGATATAATATAGTATATAATATTATATATATATATATTATATATAATATATAATAATAGATATGTATATATATAATATATATATTATATATTAATAGATATATATAGTATATATAATATATATTATATATGTATATATATAGTATATATATATATAATATATATTATTAGTATATATATATATTATTATATTTACTACATATATATTATATAATATATATATATATAATAGTAATGTATATATAATATACTGTATATTATATATATAATATATACTTATATATATATAATAATATATATATAATATATTATATTATATATTATATAATATATATATATATTAATATAATATATATATATCATACTGATAATATTATATATATATGATATATATATGATATATATCATATATTATATATGAATATTATAGATATATATAATAATATATATATATATATATATATATAGTACTAGTATATATCATAGTGAGGGGACGATTATGAAATTTTTCCGATGACGATGACAACACAATGCCGAATTTCCCGATGACGATGACGAATTAATTGAAAACTTTAAAAATTTCTCTCTCTCTCTCTCTCTATCTAGCTATATAATATTATAGTATTATATTCATTATATATATATATATATATATATATATATTATATTATATTATTATATATATACTAATTATATATATATATATATATATATATATATACCATGTTCCTGTAACACGGAGGGTTCAGGGGTTCAACCTTCCCGAATTATAATTTAGGCGATCAAAAAATTCTTTGATTCCATAAGTCTCAATTAGAATAATAATAATAAAATAATAATAATTAATAAAGAAATAATAATAATAATAATCAATAAAATAATAATAAATAGTTTTAATAATTTCTAAAATGAAAGTAGTTTATTAATCGAAAATGAGGAGACATGTTTGTGTGTCCGTATAACGATTCTTAGGTCAAGTGGCTGTTCTCATACATGTATAAAATATTTAGACCAGGGACTCAAAGTGTAAGGTTGCCAAGTTTCGCAGCATGAATAGCAAATTGGCTAACCTCAATAAGTGATTAATGATGGAATGTATTAAAAGAATTTAAAAGATAAGGAGGGAGATTGTAATCGTTTTTAGACTGGACATGGAGCAGGTTCATTCCTTCTTACAAATATAATTTTCTTTCCATTCATTCTTCGTTAAAACTAAATCTTCTTCCTCTAATCCATGGTTCATCGTGCTTTTCTTCTGGCCATTCAGGCTAGAAGCAGTGCGTATCGTGGTGGAAAAATTCTCTTTTTCCTATCACTCTCGCTATTTTCCATTTAGCTCGGAATCGTTGTATCTTGAGGATCACCTTCGCACGAGCAAAGTGGCCTTTCATCAAAGGAAGTGCGCTAACCTCCTTGGTTCTCCTTTTGACAAATCTTAAATCTCTAGCAACTTCTGTAAATTCTGCCATTTCTCCTCTATTCTGATCTGAATCATTGTGTGCTCAACTTCTCCAATGAAAGGGCTAATCTCATCGGCCCCTAGCTCAACTATATTCTCTATGTTCATCAATACATAGCACGTTCCCTCCCTCAGTGTTGGCAAGCTCTCACATGTCCAACACTAATTCGAAAAAAAGGAGAACAGCCGCTCTAGATCCTTCAACTCGCCTGCTTAAGCTCCTCAACTTTATCTATCTAAGATCTTTGAAACCCTTTCACTCACTTCTTAGATCATCTAGAAACTCACTCCGATCGCCAGTATAGCTCTCGCTGCACGAAGTCTACTGGCGATATAAATTCCTATCAAACCGATTTATGTGGTTTTTCGCTCTTAGGAATAACGGGGAGACTTGGGATGGTGCGCGTTGACATATCCAAAGCCATTTGACCGCCGAGTATGCACGAGTCACTACTCTCTAAGTTCCCTTCATTTGGGTTCCTCCTTCTCTTTGCTTACTGTATATCTAGCTTTCTTTCAAACCGTTCAATATATCGGCTGTTATGATGGGGCGACTTCTTCTTCTTTTCTGTCATAGTGGTGTTCTCAGCGGTTCCGTCTTAATTCTTCTTTTTCAACTAAAAGAAATTAGTTCGGCATATGGATTAAAACTCTATCCACTCGTATTCTGATGACTCGACCCTTCATTATTTAACTATATATCAATTCTACTCCCACTTTACTTCTGGAATTGCCTCTTTATCTTTCCGATTTTATTCTCTCCTGCTGGATAGGAAACTTAACTTTGTGAAATTCCAAGTCTCTAAACCCACATTTATACAAAATCTCCTCTCCAACAGACCTTGCTAACTTTCCTGTCTCTTTCGCGACGGTTCGGTCGTCTCTCCTGGTGACAATGTAACATCCTTGGGCCCTCTATACCACATGGAACAAAAAACATGTCTTGGAAACTCAAATCACCAATGTTGCCTAGCGGCGGCCTCCAAAAGAAACTGAGAATTCCTCTTTTACTGTGAGAATTTCCTCCTAATTTCTCAGATCTGCCTCCGCCTAGCACAAAGGTTCTCATCCACGACCCCAATGAATTATGAGAAACTACTTACTCTCAATATTAAGGGGGGGGGCCTACTGGTTCACCCAGCTTTTGACAAGGTCGACCGATCAACAGCCAACAAGGCTTCATAACTGCTTCGCACTTTTCCAGCTTCCACCTAACCTCATATCTTTGACAGGCATGGGGGGTGGTGCTTCTATCTCTATCCTATAGGTATCGCGAGCGGCAACGTGCTCGATGGGAACTTATCACTCGCCGTACCAACCACCTTATACGACCCTTACGTGCACAATAGTCATGTATCTTCGCACGACTTATTGTTGTTGACATTCGTAACTCCACAGGCTATTTGCTGTGGTGCTTCCTTCCTTTCCCACAACCTACATGTTTGTTGGAATCTTATCCATCTTCTGTCTTTCCTTGAATTTATCCCCTCACTTATAAACCTGCTGTCCTGTCTCTATGCTCTAAATTTGACGCCCTTAGAGGCGTGACTTTTTGAGGAGATTAATACCGCCATTCCTTGAACTAGGGCTCCTGCCGTAACGTGGTCGGTGATAACTTGTAAAACAAAAAATCATTGAATGGAGATATGTGGCAATTGAATGAACTCCTATTCCTTTTCCCATCCAAAATCTCTC
>JABUQX010037018.1:5000-11231 GCA_015478945.1 Trachelipus rathkii | reverse complement strand
GACATGAGTGCAGGAAGAAAGGTCCTTAGGATAATAAGGAATTGCCTCCGTAATTGTGAGAAGGGGTTGGTCTCCACGACGAGCGACACAAGCGCCTAAGCGAGGGTAAGATAGCAAACGGGTCGCGTAAAGGAGGCAGAGGAACTGTGAAAAGAAGGCACCGGAAGACGAAGAGAAGACACCATACACCAAATTCAGCAGCCCTAACAGTGCAGATCCTCATTTAACAGTCGTGACGGCGTAATGCAAGCATTACTGAAAGGGAGAGCGTCCTTCAGTCCAAGTTCTCGGATGAGGCTGAGTTTAGAAGGAAGCACCATTTAAAGCTGACGGCTTGTGAAAAACTTCACACGAATGCCGCGATTTTGAATTGAAAGACAGTCGTGATGAATCTTCTCTGAACCCAAGAAGATTCATCAAATCTCTCCATAAGGAATCGAAAGGTCTATCTTGGTCCGTTGTGACAGAAAGCGGCACGCCAAAGCGCGAAATCCATTGAGCTAAGAAAAAGCTTTAGCTATGATTCCCGTTGCCGACCGAGAGAAGGATAGCCTCGGTCCATCGTGTGAACCGATATATGCACGTAAGAATGTGATTTCGTACCGCGGGGAGGGAGGCAGTGTCCAACGATGTCGAATCGTGGAACTTTTAAAGCGAAGTACCAGGGTAAGAAAGAGTGCCTAGCGGGCACTGGTGTTGACGGTGCGACCTTAGAACGCTGGCAGGGAAGACAATACGACACCAAGTTGCTAAGTCGGCATTGACGTCAGGCTACACAAAACGAGCTGTCACCAGTTTGCGTGAAGCCTCAATGCAGGTACGATGCAGGTACGAAAGGACGCGAGGACCGCCTTACAACACGATCACGGTACGAAAAGACGAGAAACCTGAGACACGTCGCACATAAATCTCTTCTCTATTCCAGGGAGTTGAAGCCACTCCACTTGAGAGAAGGATCTTGTGGAAGTGCAGGATCTTCCGGTAGTCTGGCACGTCGCCATAGAGTCGTAGTCTATGGTGGGAAAGGCTGAAATCGCCCGTCAATTCAATCGAGAGAAGAGCGTCAGCAGTGAAGTTGACGACACCTGAAATATGTCTGACATCAATGTAACTTCGCCGAGACATACTCAATGTTGACGAGACTTCTCGAGGAGAGATGCCGTTCGTTCTGGAAACATACGCAAGGTAAGTTGGTTTTATGGTCAGTGAGGATGTGAAACCTCACGACCCCTCCAAAAAGTTAGCGAAGTGACGACGCGAGATACATCGTTAGTAACTCCTCCCAAAAGCACGTAATGTGTCTCAGGACGGTAAGAGAGAATAAGGCACCGAAACACACTTTGCCGGGCTGAGCCGAATGCAAATATTCATCAACCTAGGCAAAAGGACCGGCATGTAGTGTATCTCATTCTCGCAGCGTGAAGAGCGAAGCTTACGGGAGGCATCGAGTAAGAAAGGCGAATGGCAGGACCTCTAAGACTTGATCACATAAACCTCGAAGGTTTCGCGCATTCCTCAGGCTAAAAGGCATGCGCGTTATAACTCGAAGATGCCAAGAAAGGTGAGATGATGCTGTCTGTCGTTCATATCTTCTTCAGCGAACAGATCTATGGTAGGCCCTCACCAAAACCAGTTTGCTAAAAAATGGACTTACCAGCCAGTTAGAGGTGAAGGACTGAGATGTGCGTGACCGCGGTAGCGTCTGGGTATCGTACAAGCATTCAGAGCCCTAAAACTATCCCACATACCCTTAAAAGAGTTCAGTAGAAGCACCTTTAGGACCTATGGAGGGGGGGGGAGAACCAGAAACGTATTTGAGGAGCGGACGCTACCAGTTCGAGCCCAAGCTCTTAACTCAGGTTTTGGCTTGTCCTTGACTTACGGGAGGCCAGACGCCAGAGCACGCATGCGAAGTGGGAGAACCCTTGTCTCTATATGGTGGCGACCAGAATGTGAACAGGAAGAGGAAGAAGAACATGTTGTACCGCGCCGGAAAAATCCTTCTACAGGATGGTGAAGGAAGGGGAGGTACCAGAAGAAGAGCAACATGAGAAAATTAATCCGAGGAGCAGATAGAAAACTTCCGAGACCAGAAAATCATGAGTTGTTAGAAGCAGAAACCAATCTTCCTGTTTCTGTAGTCGACCTAACGTCAAATGAGACCAGAAATCAGCCCAGAAGGGTTGAGTCACGGTCAGCTAAACGAAAACCCAGGGAATTCACGCGAGAGGAAAGCTAAGTGCCACAAGTCGACTCACCATATACGGGATGAGTACTACCATTTGCCGCGTTTTAAAGAGCGGTCTCAGGCAGAGGGACAGCGGGAACTACTGACGCGTAGTATCTCTAGGAGAAGCGAACTACGAGGCACCGGTGTCCGATCAGGAGAACAGGTTTCTAACCTGTCGAAAAGACGCAGGACATCCTGTGAGACGAAGAAGCCGGAGAGGAAGAACAAACGGAGGAGTGTCCAGCTGTATCCACCGCCTTTATGGACCGCAGGCTAGGTGGTTTCCCAAAAAAGTATACGGTGATTTACGCTTTTTTCAAATAGCTAAGCAAAACCGTGTGTTAAAAATCAAACCATTTGGATATTGCTGAGCGCCTGGGGCGGTAGAGGAAACTGGCTCAGAAGAAGCGCGATCTTGAAGAGGAGCGCTTTGCGGGTCGAGAGTCCTTTGAAGACCGTAGTATGGCGAGAATGACATCAGCTCCTACCCTTGACTCAAGCCCATCCTTTTCAGAGCTGAAAACCAGTCTCGAGTACTCAAGACGGGAAAACAGGGGTCGTGAGAGGCGCTGAGATGGCACCAGAGTAACGGCACCCTTGTGGATGGTACTCGGATAAGAAGAACCCCGCAGCGGAAGAAGACCGGAGAGCCAACCAGAGGTGGTGAAAGAAAAGTATAGAGGAAAAGAAAGCGTAAGAGACGGAGAGCAATGAAGCAGGAGGAAAAAAAAGGCTGCTTGCAGGAGAGAGAAACAGAACAACGAGGAGCAGCAGATGCAGAAAACGCGGCGAGCATTAGAGTTGAAAATTCTAAAGACCATCTCTCTCTCTGCAACCTCCTAGAGAAAGTTTTGGTCCATCGATGCGAAGAAATACTGCCACATATGTGGCAGTTTCTGGATCAAGAGAAAGTGCGACAAAACCCGAACTCCTGTTTGTAGTAGGGGGTCCACTCAGCAAAGAGAGCATCTGCACCAGGAGATCAGAAGGCTTCTGATCTCCTAATGAGGTGCCACGTAAAAGTTCTTCATATTTGGCCTCCTGAAAAAGGGCCAGACGGGAGATCAAGAGGGTACGAAGATCAGAGTAGGGAGTAGAAGAAGCAGATAAAGTAGGGATGGAGTCCCTAATGCGGAGGGATACTTTCTCAGGCAGGAAGGACAAAGCGGTAATATATTTTGTCGCTTCGTCACTGATGATACGCAGAATTCCCTCTACCAAAGAAAACCACGTTTCAGGATGGTGAGAGTAGAAAGGAGGGAGACGAAAGTGGTGAGGGGTGGATAATGGGTGTCATTGTCAGTCTCCACAATGACGAGGGCTGGAGAATGAAGTAGGAGAAGAGAAATGACGAAGAGAGAAGGATAAGGGATAGAAAAACCACAGCACTAATATTAGAAAAAGTAAATAAGTAAATAATGCAAAAGATGACAGCGCGAAAATAAAACTAACTATTATGTTTCCGATGATCTTTCTGTTTTTGACTCAAAAACTATTCTTGGCTCCGGATGCTACTTTTTGTTTTCAAATATTTGTCACATATATATAATATTATATATATATATATATTTAATAATTAATATATATATAATAATTAAGTTAGTATATATTATATAGTTATATACTTATATATATATATAATATATATATATATATATATATATTATTTAATTATATTTATTATGTAGTAATAGTTGATATGTAGGTTATATATATATTATAAATACATTGCTTGGCAAGATTTCATTTAGGGGGGGGCAAAAGTTGAGTGATATATATATAAAAAAGGTAGCTGAATATTATATATATATATATTAATATACTTATATAATATATTATATATATATATAATATATATTATATATATATAAATATATATATATAGTATATATAATATATATATATATATATATATCAATTTGGTCCTCAAAATTGCATGTAATATTCATATTATTTTACTGCAATTGTTTTTATGTGTTTCTGCAGCCTGAATATCAACGGGTACGCCTTCCAAGATTGATTTAACAGCTTGGCAGCCGCCAAATGCTATCGACTTACTGAAAGTTCTAGCGGAGAATAATCTCAGAAGAATCCAGCTGTATAAAAGCTCAAAACTCAGTCGTGACTTTAAGCCAATCATGAAAATTGGAAACCACATTAAAACTTTAGAAAAAACTAATGGTAAAGGTATATAACGTAATTCACTACTTCTTATCTATCGATTGATGGATTTTTCAGTTTTTTCTTACTACTAAACCCCTTAAAAACCGTCGTCTGGCAAAACATATAAAGTTCCATATTTTATTCGCCAAGATTAGAGGGCAATGTGCCCCCCCCCACTGCCTACGCTATATTAATATATATATAATAAATATATATAATACTATCAATAGACACAATAGCCCCATATATAATATATTATATATAATATATATATTAGATATATAAATATTATATAATTTATATATATATATATATTATATATATATATATATATATAATTGAAATATAAAATAGTTAAAAAATAATTTAGTATAAAAATATTATTGCAGACAATAAAATAAATGAATAAAAACAGTAATAATAATAATATAATAACTTAATAATAATAAAATAATGATAAATAGTAATAATAATCATAATATTAATCATAATAATTAGTAATTATAATAATAATCCTGCTTAAGCAATCACAGCGTAAGAGGCCGACCGTGATAATCTGCCGTGAATATGATGGTCCAAACAAATAGGCTGAGCTTAATACGTCCTGTGAAGTAGGATTCCGTGATCCTACTACGGTAAGCCTCTTCTTACTCCGAAGGTCATCAATGAAGAGTTTCACGAATGAAGTGTTTGTTTTTTTTTGAGTCCAACACCTATTAAAAAAAGACAATTATTATTTCTCTGCAGAAAATGGAAGAAGAAGATTCATTATGTTTTGCTTAAGAGATTTTAAAGATTAGATTCACTTAGTTTGATCGTATTTACCTTTCTGAAACATTATCTAATAGTTTCATAAAAAAGTTTAACTAAAGTGTGCAAAATTAACATAAATAAAGTTTAATATTATTATTAAAGATTGAACCTACAATTAACGTTTACTGATTTGGTTTCTGGCTTGATTAATTTTAGTGTTAATGTCTTTAGATATTAGTTCATAAAACATTCATTTTAGTTTTCAACACTGTTTAATAGTTTTCCTCCTATATTAAGTTAGGTTAGGTTAGGTTAGGTTAGGTTAGGTTAGGTTAGGTTTCGCTCCTAGATTAGGTTAGGTTAAGTTAGGTTAAATTAGGTAAGGCTAGGTTAAGTTAGCTTATATTATGCTAGATTAGGAAATAATGTGCTATTAAGTTTAATAACTATTTTCAATTTGGACCAATTGTTTATCGGCCAAGTGACTGTCTGCTAAATATACAGTGACCGATTCGCTGACAGTGAGTACAAAGCTTTGACATATTGAAACATAATTTTTCTGTCTAACTGTTTGTTATATTGAGCAAGTTTTTAGAACTTACTGACTGCAAGCATATTAATTTCCTATCTGTTTTTAATGAACAGCAAATATCTAGATTATTTCAAACAGCCAAGATAAATTTTTCATTAAGGTCTAAATCCCTGTTTGTTAGATTTGAATACTAACTTTTGCGTCTTTGATACGTCCTCTACGTTTTTTTCACTCGCCACAAACTAGCAGCTTTTCAGTTCTATATTAATATTCTGACACGTTGAGTCAGAAGTACAATTAGCTAATGAGGTCCTAGAAATCATATGACACATTTTTTCCTACTGGAGCCATGTGAAGATCAGTCATTAAAATTATTTAAATAATTTTGTAGCACATTTTTTCTTAAAGTTAATGAATCCATAAGAAGATCAACCATTGAAGTCATGAAAATTGTGTTGCACATATTGTCTATTAATGTAGCCATACGAAGATCAGCTATTAAACTATCCAGGTCAGGGAACCAAAATTATCACTCCGTATTCAGAAAAATACA
>JABUQX010037017.1:0-2500 GCA_015478945.1 Trachelipus rathkii | reverse complement strand
GAGGTAAAATACACACAAGCCATAAATGACTACGTGAATTTGAACCTGTCCATTCTTTAGAGACAAGAAGATTGAATAAAATTAATAGAAGTTTTAAAATACTAAAAATCTGACAATATCGATTACAAGCAATTCTTCAGATATAATTTTAATGATAACACGAAGTAATGGGCATAAACTTTGTCATAAGCGATTTCAAAACAAATATAGCAAAGAATTTCTTCACTTACGATGTAATCGAAAAGGGAATAGTCTTTCTTATGAAATAGTGAACAGCGCTAACAGCGATTATCATTCAAGAAAAAATTACACAAAACACTTTAAGGAATTGACTTATGAACGTCAATTCAATCGATTTTCCTTTATTTCAAATATAGAATAGTAGTTATCCTGAATATGGTAAAATCAAACTCAAAAAAAAATTTAGATCATTTACAAAAATTTAAGTACATCGAAAATAAGAATTATCGGCTTTTAGTAGATTGATGTTCATGGGCTTGCAAAAAGTATCCGTTCTAGGATGTGAATCCTTCAACCACACTTTCGCCTTAACTGTAATAAATAGCTTGAAGTTCACCGCAAGAAACACTTACAAATAACTGTAATGATTAACTTGTAGTAAGTGGCTGTTATGTTACCACATAGAAACATATGTTGTTCTACAGACTCTTGATTAGTCGCTCACGCTGTAATATAGCTGTAGTTTGATGGCTTTGATGTTTACGCATAGAGACATGATCTGTTCTAAAGACGGTGATTCTTATAGATCACACTTAATAACTGAATAAGAAATACGGTTTGATGTTCGCCGCAATTAGAAACATGATCTGTATTCTAAGACTGATCTATCGATCAGCACCGGTAGGAAAAATAATTCCAACTTTGCAACCACTTGTAGCAGAATAGTGCATGTTGATGCGTTAGAAACAGAAACTATTCTGAGTGAGCAACTTATAGCAGATCTGCTTCTAAGCAACCAAACATCCATAGATATGATTAGAGTATTTTTGCCTTATTTGATTGGTATGTTATCGATTTGATACACCGTCTTTAGAACAGAAAATGTCTATGCGTGAACATCGAAACCTATTTCCTACAGTTATTGCGTGTGACGATTGATCACCGTATATTATAGAAACATATGATGTTCCATGTCAGGAAAGAAGAAGAAGAAAGAAGAAGAAGAAGAAGAAGAAGAGTAAGAAGAAAGAAGAAGAAGAAGAAAGAAGAGAAGAAGAAAGAAGAAGATGTAAGAGAAGAAGAACTATCACACTATTCAGTTATTCAGTGGCAAGACTTTGCAGTCCACTCAAGGCTAGTCTGTTTAGTATTTTTGTGTTTATTTAATTTGTTGGATGTGTCTACTGTTATTAAAACAAACCTGTGTATGTATGTATTTTGAAACTAAGTATGTATATTTACCTATTTCTATGTGAACTAGCTGACGGCACTGTTCGTCATCACCTAGAGCTAAGATTCTGCTATCATCTAAGCAACCAACAACATTTCACAAGTAGTTACAGTATTATTTGTGTATTTATTTGTTGGATGTGTCCTCTATCAATGTGACATATAGGCGAGTTTCGCTAACTCAGAACCCGTTATCTGGTTGTCTAAGCCTCAAAACATCATAGAGTGTTGGAAATGTGTCCACTTAAAATAGTGTCTAAGTGAGCAGACTCATAATACATAGAAAACTAGCCGTAAAACTACTATGCTTATTACAACAATTACATAAACAGTTTTTTATTTAAATAAACTAGTAACACATCACACAAATCCTAATAAACAAAAATAACTAAACAGACTAGCTTGATAGTGTGGACTGTAAAGTCTTTGCTAGTCAGTGTTCTGTAGTTCTGTAGTTCTTTCTTACTATCTCTTCTTCTGTCTCTTCTTCTCTTCTTCTCTTCTCTCTTCTCTCTCTTCTCTTCTCTTCTGTCTTCTTCTTCTTCTCTCTTCTTCTTCTCTTCAGTGCTTTTACTAGCAGTTATCTTCTTACTTCTCTTTACATATCCTTTCTTCTTCTTACTCTCTTCTTCTTCATTCTTCTTCTCTTTTTCTTCTTACTTCTCTTCTTTCTTCTTCTTTTTGATTTTTGGCACTCCCTTACGCACTCCTTGCATTCTTCGCTCCTTACTTTTCTTTTTCATTCTTCTTCTTTTTCTACTTCTTCTTCTCTTCGTTCTCTTCTCTACTATCTTCTTCTCTTCTTTCATTCTTCTGCTTCTTCTTCTTCTTCTTCTATCTTTTTCTTCTTTCTTTCTTCTATCTTCTTCTTCTTCTTCTCTTCTTTCTTCTCTTCTTCTATCTTCTTCTTCTTCTCTCTGTCTTCTTGTTCTGCATCAGAACATATCTGTTCTAAATACAGATGACTAATCGATCACACTGAATAACTGTAGTAAATAGGTTTGATGTTCACCGCATAGAACATTTCTGTTCTAAGACTGTGATCTAATCGATCACAACACAATAAATAAACAGAATTACTTAACATACT
>JABUQX010037016.1:22500-51389 GCA_015478945.1 Trachelipus rathkii | reverse complement strand
AAACAATATCCTTTTACAGCGACAAAAGTACATAAAAACAAGGGCTATTTTATCACTGCTCTGTCATCCCACGTGGTTAAAGACCTGTAAGCCCTTAAACACGGTATTCAATACAAGATAACTGCTCCATTCGACCCAAAATACAATTGGCGTTTACGACATACATGATTTCACAGCATGCCACCTACATAGCTCTTATGGATTTAAATTTGAACGCAAACAGGTATAAATGTTTCATATATGAAAACCCAGAAAGACATATAATATATTAACTACTAGAATATGGCAACACAAGATAAGAGCATGAACATTTAAATAATATACTTCTATCGCCAAGTATAATTCATATGATTTAGCCACAATACACTCTCGAGAAACTAGAGCGGGCAACTCATTCTCGACCAGTGGACCTGTCAGAGACGGGAAACACTTAATCACACCGGCCTCCACTACTTCTACGCGTCAAACCCATAAAAAATAATATAAACGCAAAGAAAAATTGCAGGTGCCTTTTATAATTGGTCACACTGGAAGAAACACATGAGAATGGCAAATCACATCTATCCAAAAGACTAACGGCAATGAATAATATCATATAATAGAGATTTCTGTATCTAGTTGCTATTCTAGTTCATTAGTATCTAAAATTGAGTTTAATACACTGTTGATATTTTTTATTTATGTATAGGGTATTCAGAACTATTTTATAATAATTAATATTATCTTCTATTATTTTAATTTTTCTTTCTTATTTATTCTTCAATTTAGCAATTTATATGTATATCTCAGAGTTATATGTATCGTCAAATTATCGAATTTTCAGACTTTTTAGTGTATTTTAGTTATAAGTTTTGTCCTTTTTTTAAATACATGAATGCTATTAACTCTCCCTTTTGCATTCAGATTAATGGTATGATCATTAATAGGCAACTTTGGCTTTGATTGTGTGACTTTTCGCCGTCTCTTACCACCCAGAAGATTATTGTGTTTATAAAGGCGATATTTATCTAGTGTTAAAATCTCCACACAGTCATAGCGCTGGAATATCGGCGCAACTCCCTACAGAGCGATTGATCACTTCATCGTAACACCTCTATTTTGAATTCTCGTACTCGCCGCGTTATCGTCTTGAATCGTTTATACTCCCGTCGCAGTCCCCAGTCGTACAGGTCGACACCAGCATGGTTAAGGGTTGCTCGTCGTTTAATCGGTAATGTTCAGAAATATGTGCGGATGATTTTTATAACAGTAAACATCTATTAATACAGAAACAGTTAAAAAATCGATAAAGCAGCGCGCGTGATACCGTCCTCCAGCATTTCGTAATGCATAAGAAACGACGCAACTAAATGAACTCGCTTAATTGCATGGCCCAATTAGCTAAGTTTGTGTTACTTTTTCATACGTTGTTTATAATTATTATATATTTAACATTTGAAACAACTCGAGGGTAGTTCAAGGCAACGATAACATTATTTTATTAAAACGTTACCGATCTTAAGTTCTTATCCCGGTTCTTAAATCAAAAATATTAATATCCACCGCGCACACAAAGGATTTAGCGAAATCTCCCCTTTTCGTACCCGACAGCCCGGGTGTCAACTTTTATATGAACCCTAACCTAGTTTTTGCTCATCGCTCTAAGACCCAGGCGATCCAATTGATCATCGTGAAAGACCCTACAATTTGATATGTATACAATCTAAGACAGGAATGATTAATTTGTGTAGTTAGAAAATCAAAATAAACTCAAAGGGGAGCAAGTAAATTTTCTGAAAAAAGAATCTTAAACCCGTACGAGGTCAATGTCTCCCAGGTTTAGTAATTTCCCATTTATAATAATTCCATGTGTGAAAGATGTAGAAATAGATATTGACAATTACAAATGAAAAAATATAAAATTATTAGTTAGCACAATTATTTTTTGGATACCAAATAGGTTAATACAATTTCAAGATTGACAATAAATAACATAGATATAATTTTTATACATTTGTTTTAAAATAAGTAGATATTCAGTCTCTTATTATAACTGTAATAACATAATAATAAGAATCAATAAGAATTAATAAGCGTATAATAAATTTGCTTGCAGTAATAAGTTTTTAAATAATTGATTATATATTAATTATACTGCTTTCATTTCAAGCAAATTATAACTTCATTAGATTAACTAATATAAATTTAATTTGTTATATATATATACTAGGGTATTTTTTAAGTGGCTGTGTCATTTTGTTTCAACGAAATATTTTCCTAAACTTCGATGCGTCATTTTTGATTTGATTACATGAAGGTTAGAATATTCTTTCTTATTACCCAAGATCTTATTGGGAGAGTGTATTAAGACTACGAGAAGAATGGCTGTCGCGTGCAGAAAGCGTAAACGAACTTGAGAAAGCATGAATTATTAAAACAATTGAATATTCTAGATTTAACACATACCGATTTGACGGCACCATGAGTGTAATCCATCCACAAAATATAAAAAAACACAATTAAGAGTAAGTACATTGATTCAAATGAGCCACAACTATTGCGCAATAAACAAAGGAGAATAATGACATAATATGAATATAGATTATAACAAATCACACTGACTAGGTGAAATCGTTTGATTATATTTTACTAACCTTACAAAGTGGCTACATGACCTATTAATTGTACATTTGAATGGGTTTTCAGAAAATGAGATACTATGGTAAGAGGGAGATATGCTAAAGTTAGTGCTTGTCACTCATAGCAGATAGTTAAAAGATGAAAGCTTCAGTGTTTATCAGAATATCAGTATTAAGTGACTGGTGGGTGATAGGTCTTGAATAAAGATACAAAGATGCACGTGCTTTATATGGGTTTCCTGGGATGGGTTGGAGATTTTTATGATTTAGAAAACTCCAGAAGAAGTAACCAAGGTGTGTTTATCGCATCAAATCATTGGCATAAATTGCCTCGGAGATAGTGTGCGAATACTTCAAACCCTTACAGATTTTCTACGAAATTATGTCTTATGATAGCAATACTTAGCGAAAAAGTTAATTGAAGCAAGAAAAAATTCAGCATATTAGCCAACGAGAATTATACCAATACTTAAGAATTCAGATCATCACGCGATTTAACTCTATGTAGAGTATTCTGTCTTCTAGAGATAGATAGTCTACGTTGATGAGAGCGGCATTCAGAAAAATGACGGGCTGTTGGTAAAGACATGCCTTAGACAAATTTTTGTTTAAGTATAAAAAGAATGTTATAAGAAATTTTAAATAAATTATGTTTGCGATTTCTTCTTATAGATCGCAATGTTGCCATTTATTCAAGTTATACTTTTTTGCTAGAAGTAATTTCAAAGAACGAGAATTTTTATAGTGAGAATTTATAACTATTTATGTTCGACTAGGATATAAAAAGTAAACTGAAGATAACTGTCTTTATAGTATATAAGAATTTTTTATAAATATGTATGTGTAGGAGATAAATCATTATTGCCTTATAGATTAATATTGTAGCCTTCACGAAAGAGCAGTACGTTGAGGTCTGTAAGTTATGAGGAGTCCTCAGAAAAGTAGAAATTTAAGAATGTAAGCATAGTTCGTGGTGGTTAGATAACAATGAATTAGAATTATGTTGGAGCAAGAAAGTGATGTTAGGTAAACGCATTAGAACATACTCTAGTATGTCAATTTTTTGTGTCCAGTGTGTATGATCCGAGTCCATCGAGTGTTTTTGTGTTATTATTAGCTATTTGCGTATCCTTTTTTTAAGTTTGTGTACTTGTAGGTCACTACTATTCATAACTACAGAGAATATTTTTTTCAAATTTTATGCGTGATGATATAAAGTGAAAAGAATTTAGTACGTATGATACTCATTACGAGGCCGTAACCCAATCGTGGAATGCTGAAATCATTTCCCTACCTAGTAATGTTGAATAAGCGGACTCTAATATAGAACATCAAAAGATACCTTAAACACTAAAGAATAATGGGTGACATACTACCCAAGCTAATGAGACCGTGCATGTAAAAGGCTAGAAGTTTTATTGGAATTTTGCACGGATTCGTATCCCATATGGCCCACGACTGTATAACTCTTCGTCCATAGACGTCTAATTGGCTAGCCTGACAAGGGTGCGGACGCCCCTAGAGGTGTCTATGGCCAACTAACAGGTTGTACTCTCTATCTTTAGAATAACTAGTCTGATCGTTTATATGCAGTTACTAATCGTGATATCATTGGTTTAATGCTAGATAAGGGTTGTTCATACAAATTTATGCAGTATGACTTCAGGTGCGAGTTAGCATTTATAATATAACGTGTTAATCATTGATAGATCTTATGAGAATGTCATATGAAAAAGATAAATTGTTGCGACAATATTGTAAGATGTTAATAGTGTGGTTATGGGTAGATCTTTTAATACTTTGTTATACCATTAAAATATAAAAAAATTGGATATGTTATACCTCAGAATGCTTAGTGCTCACTCAAGGTATTATTTCAGGTTGGATATCGAAACAAATTGTGAAAGTTTAGTAAGTTGAATGGTTGCAAAAGTCAATAGAAATATCTTTTATTAGCAATTTAGCAATACACACAAATTCTTGAAAGGTATGAGAGGAGTTCGTCCCTAATGAATTAATCGATGAAGTGTTTTTATCTCCTGAACAATCAAGAGTTAGTCCAAAGAAAGATTATTTTTGTTAGCCAGAAAATTGGCATTTAAAATAGATTGTGAATATAGTTATGATTCGTATCATTACGTATGCGTGTGAATTGATTAAAAGATTGAGAAAATGGTAAAAATTGCAAAAATAAATGTGTTTGAGAAAGCATTTTTTGTTATGATACTAATATAGTTGTAGTTTAAGAGAATATTTTAGGTTCTCGTTTCCGCGATAATATTAGCATCACAAACAGATATATAAGCCATATAGGCAAATTAAAACATCGTTGTACCAGGCAGGAACATCATGAGCTCAACATAGCTGAAAATTATTAGAATGATATTAGTATCAAAATGTAATGACATGAGATATATATCTTGGAAAGATTAATTGAGGGTTTGGAGAATTGAACAGAGAAAATATAGAAGGTACTTGAATGGAGAGAGCAGAAGCACGTTAGGATCGCAAGAATATTGTAGTCACAAAGAGCGAAAAGGACTCAAAGTAGGCCGAATAGACTTGAGCGAAAGAAATAAGAGAAAATGATTTAGAGTGTAGAAGCAATATAATGAATAATATGTAATGTGAATAAAAAGAAAGAATAATAGAACCGAGACAGTCGTAAGGGCCATAATAGCAACTCAAGATAAAGAATTCTGCGAACGAGACAACGAGCTATACATTCTGTCTCATTGGATAGGATGAAAATTAAAAAACAAATAGTGCATGTGACATAATCATACTCAAAGAACGAGACATTCTGCGAGATCATAAAATTAGCCGTGTAGGCTACTAAACGGATGCTCGTCTGTTCATCCTCTTCATCTATTGGACAATCAATCAGTATAAATTAAAAAAGTCAATAACAATAATAAATAAAGAAATAGAACATAAATAAAGATATTTTGGTAACAAAACACATTCAAAATAACTAAAACATAAAATCTTTCTTCACATATTTATATTCTTAAATTTCTGCTTATGAGTATATATAACATTTTTGAGGTTGTTTCACACATAACATTTGATGATATGAAATATTAGAGCATTACGAGTTGGAAGAGAAATAAAACCTTCATATCTTGTCCTTTCATATTCCGAATTCTCTCATCCAGTTCCGAATCTATAGCCCTTGCCACCCAAAATAGTCATAGTTACCAATCCCTAATACATGCAGACAATATTACTCACCCTAAGGAAGTTACTAATGGACATTTAGGAACACAAAACAGTTTTAACTGCTTTTAAGTCACGAAAAGTACCTTATTTTTATCATTGTAGCAAGAGTAGAAGTATTTTAAGAACGATCCTAAAAGATTGCATTATATGCAGAAAGCTCCATACAAGCCAACTCAGCAGTTGATGGGAGAGATTTTGACGATATCCAACGTAAAGATAGATCTAATAATGTGAAGATTGCTACCACCATTTTATAAGCATTGCTGCTCCTGACCTATAGGCCTTTTATATTTACGAAGGGAAGAGGAAACTTAAGAGAAAAAGATATGATTGATATTTTTGGCTGGAAAAAGCAGAGGTTTACATTGAGAGATATTATATTGATTAGATTTACTGATGCCTCTCATCAATGATCTAGAACAGATTATCAGTCGTATGAGCAATGTGGTAATGTAATTCCATCAGATAACTCGGATGATAACTTGCTGAAAGCTAATACAAAGAATTTTAAAAAAGGACAAGTTCATTGATTAACAAGACACACGTAAAATAAATTTTTTGCAGCAAATAAAATAAAAATAATGTATTCCAACCCCCCCATAGTTCTCATAAAGGAGGTCATTTTGAAACGGGACACATTAGAGACTGTAAGAAATAGTATTACAAGCTTGCACTTTCTTAGAAAATAGCAATAAGCTGTGACAGATGCTTAACTTGTGAACACTTGGTTCTGTGAAAAAGAATTCATTATAAATAATAGACCTTAATCAGCCTGTGATTTGTCAAATGATTAGAAAAATACGACCTGGAATTGGACACCAAATCATCTACTAACTCTAAAGGTAATTATAACTTTCCTCCAAGATTATTTCAGGACAAAGATTGCTAATTAATAAAAAAAGTTGGAAACAAATTCTGTATCTCGATAATTTATGTTTTTGAAAATAATTAGTCAAAGTATTTGTCCCTTTATTGCAAAAAAGATGTAAAGGTTAGTCAGAAAAAAGAATGCACACCACAAGTGGGAATTTGCAGTCGCTGTATATAATAGATGACTTCAAACACAAGAATTATGTGGAATAGGAAAGTATCAGATTCACTACAAGCCAATGACTCAAAACAGATGAGCAAATAGTATGATGTTGAAAATTATAATTAAATGACAAAGTAATACTGAAAATACAACAATTTTGAAAAGACAAAGATAACAAAATTATCTTTGCTGTATGAAGAAAGTGCAAGGTATATTAACGCTATACAAGAAAGACACAGAATTTAAACTCTATGAGGAACCGAAGAATAACAAGAAACACTTCGCAAATGTCTGCAAAAGGTAAGAAGGAATAAGTTATATCTTTAGCATTAAAATGATAGTAAATAAAAAATAATAAATATAAAAAGAGAAAATTAAAGAAATTTCTTACATTCATAACTATTGCTGAAATACAACTCATACTAATGGTTACACATATTATTTATACCAAAATATTAGAATATGTTAGAAATAGCAAAAAATGATTGCAACTACAGAGAAAATTGTTCTGAGAGGAAATCCAGTATACAAAGTGGGCAAGTATATTAAGAGGGTTGCAAATAGAATAAAGCTAAAGAAGTCTCCAATTTCATAAGAATTAACACACTCAATTAGGAAGTACTGCAAGCAATTAATAGCCCAGTTGCAGACAAATCTCAACAGTGGCTATTGAAACAACAAAAAAACTGATCAACTTATCTAAAGTAACAGAAAAATAAAAAGACAAAAATTACAGAATTTGAACTTCGATCAACATTAGTTAAAAATTAAAAACCTTTAAGTACCAATCTATTCATTCAAGAGCCTTTAAAAATTTCACAAAAAGTAAAAAGAAAACAATTATAGAGGTTGGAATTATATCTCAATGACTACAGTGTAAGCTCATTAAGAATCCTTAAAAATGCCAAAATATTTAAGAAGCCAAAGCCAGGGTTTTACAAGAAAGAAAATTTTGAGGTGAAATCCTAACAATTAATACACGAATTCTATAGAGAAATCCTGAGAACAACTAGAAACTCTTATTTCAATATTTATGACAATCAAGCAACTTATTGATAAGGCAGCGTCACCTTACAATGATAATGTAACACTATAAGCCATACCTACTTAATCTCTAATCTCAGCCATTCTGAAATGACCATCAAAAACCATCAGTAATTATAAATGGTGAATAGTTAGTAATTGTATAAGGAGTGGAGTGTGTGAGGATTAGATTGATAGTTTGTTGAAATGTTGGATCAGTTATACTATAATCAAATTGATTAAGTAACTATCTATGAGTGCTTATACAAATACAATAGAAGGAACATTCATCAAAATAAATTAAAAAGTCCAAATCTCAACTACTTTTTGTGAATCAGGTATATACACTCAAAGGATATAAATACATATATTATTTTAACAAAATATAACAATATCTATGCATTTTTATGGATAATATTATTGTATATTAATTTATTTTATGTTATTTTTTTATTTATAGTTTATTTTATAGATATTTGTACTTTTAAACAAAATATGATATTTATAGTTTGTTCTATTTTTATATCTTTATAGATTAATTTGAATAAATAGTCGCTACTGTATGTCCAAATTAAATGTAATATATATCGCTAAAATAGAGGATTTATATCTACCAAACTTCTTGGCTTTTATCTATACATTTTAGTAAGTTAATAATATTAGCTCTAGTATGCAACCCGCAACGTACATTATATAGATTTTCGAGTATTATATATTCCGTCATAGCCACCCGATACTATACTTTTAATAAATAACTAAATCATTACAAAATAAATTTAGATAATATAACATACACTATTTATTTATAGTAGCCATTTTATAATATTTATTCATACTTTCTGCACCTATGGATACTCTACTCCTTAGGTAACACTAGTATATCACGAAGACAACAGATACAGTTAGAACCACAGATAAAAACGCGTTGTCACAGCCCCAGTTTAACTGCTCTAGCTATGTACTTACGAATATCTCGTCGACTTAGGTACCACTAACCTAAGCTAACTATTTATATAATTAATTTATATAAAAATCAGCTTAAACTACATAAACATTATATTATTACCCTTATAAAAACCTAATTTGAGATTCCTCTAATATATTCAAACGTCGTACCTATAACAGCTTCCTAATCCGTGCATATATCTATCTATGCGCGTAAACCTAGATATCGTATATATATCATTAGAACACTATCATATACTAAACGACTATCTAATGCAATTACGACATACAACACTCCTAACAATTACCTGCACCTTAGCCTCCGCCCCGCCTTGAGCTCTAATCCAACGTTCATATTATAATAATCTTGATTAGGCAGTCTTCACGATTGGAGCCTATAGCACTATGAGTCGCTTTATCTTGATTGCTAACATTGATAGATATATAATACAATTACACTGCTTGTTATATTAGTAAATAACTCTGTTATCTGCAGTAAGGATCTATCCTACTAATAAATACTAAATTCCTATCCTGCACTACACACACTGACATCAACACACATAACATATTGCATCATACACAGCTATAAACAGGTAGATTACTATTACAATTCATCCTCCCATCATTCTCTAAAATACAAACGAGTTATGATCATGGAACAAGTATGATGACATCAATTCCGTAATATAATAATCATTAGCTAGTCTGTACGTGCGATAGGAATTTCTATAAAGCGGTTCTTGATTAGGTAAGTTATTATCCTCCCTCACCTTCATTGTATTATACCCCTATGAGATTACAGTTTCTATAATCCGTCCTTTACTTTAAGTTTAACTACTAACACACAGTTCAACAATCACACACAATCAATATCTATCACTACAACTTAACTTATCACTATGAACCTAAACCTCTAATTAATAAGATATGACTAGTATATGTAATACAGAGCTACCTTTACTTCACATTAATGTACCACGTTCTTATACACACATTTCCACTATGGCAACTTACATATTTTACCTCCATAGACAGCTTACTATTATACACTTATATACACATATACATAAGTTCACAAAACACACCACACAACATACACTAACACTCCTACTTTACACTATACATACACACATTCTACTATGACACTATACACTCACCATAGACACTTACACAAATCTGATGGATTGGAACATAATATTGACATATTTCTGCAAAAAGAAACTAACCCATATAACATTAAACCTGAAACATTGAGCTTCAAAGTTTAAGTAAGCAAACTAATTTTAGGACTTTAAATAACAATTTTTTATTTTAATAAAACGTTATGATATGACTTTACAGACCTATTATATGTAAGTGCAGGATCAAAATCAATAAATCAAAGGACTTATTGGCTGTTAATAAACATACTACTCGACACTATATAGCGGGTAATAGTTATGACTGATGTTTTAGCTTTTATATCTACCTGAAAGTATTTATATTAATACTGCCTTATAACTCTCATGTACATTAATAGAATTACTAGAGTATAAAGTAAACTCATACATATTATGTGTGTTTTTATATCTGTACAATGGACACTTCTCAAGTAATATATATATTTATTACTATAAAACTAGGAATATATACATACCTTATATAAGCTAGATAAATCAGATATGACTCCTAACTAAGTAACCCTAACACGCTAGCTGCCGGATGATATCTCAGAAAACTTAAATAAGTTGTTAGCTCGACGTAATATAATCTATATAGCGATATATATGATAACTCTAGTACTAGTATACATGTAATGCCGTATGTGACAATTACATTAGATGAATAAAACATAATAAACATAACTTTTATCTTGATATATTTTCAATATTTTACTGCCTCCATAAATAATAACTCTATGCAAGGGTGGTTAGAAGTAAAACTAAATATATACCTGAGTCTATTTGGATCATCAACTCACGATATGAATAATATCTTTTATGACTGGAGGCTCGAGATATGGCCGACTGGATAACTATATTAAGCGGTGGGGACGCTTCTCCACTACACTACGAGGCGTAGAGGGTCTAGGATACTCACTCTCGCTGCGAATCACCCCAAATACCAACTATGTAACGAGGGAGGCCTCCTGCGAGACGACGTCTCACAACTCGCAGGGAGGGAGGTAGAAGAATAGTTGCCAACACCCAATAACTACCGCCACAGACCCGAGTAGACCCGACGCGTAGCTCTATTTTGACTCTGTGTGTCTGTGCTTTTACTCATTATTACTCTTGTGCGGATTTTTCCTGCTCGATAAATGATATAAAACATATAAATATAAAATATAATAAACTAAGCGCACACCATATTATACATACGCCTATTTATATATGTGTACTATTTTTACTCTGCTCTTAACTTTTAACTTGTGCTAGTATTACTTACTTCTGACTTTTAAACTTTCTGCTCTCTATACTGCGCTTTAACTTTTGCCTTTACTTGACCCTTAACATTCTCTGCAGTTTTGGCGTAGATACGTACAAATAATACATTAAATAAAAAACGTGTGTATAATTTTTTTTTATGTGTCTTCCATATAATTTCATACTGGTCCTAATCTCCCATCTAGCGTGTGTTATCGAGTCTCTTGCTGTAGTCCTGTCTTTAGTCTTCTGAGATATACAACGTCGCGAGTGTAAACTTCAATTTGAGTTTATAATTCTTATATATAACTTTATTATGTTATTATTTATTGTTTAATAACTTTATATTATATATTCATTTTATTATTTTATATGTATATTTTTATTTATATATATTTATATATTTTAAGTTAATTATGATATTATTATATGTCTATGCCTTTATTAAAAAAAATAGGGCATTCAATTTTTCTCTATCTTTATACTGCTACGATTTTTTACTCAAGTGTTGCTATTTTAGGGTTTCAGAGAGCTTGATAATACTTTCATAAATAGTGTATATATATATAACTATATATATATATATCTGACGACAAGCATAATAATACAATAGACCACTACGTATCAACTAATACTTCACTCACAATATCTCCCAATAATAATGATGACTACGACAACATACTATATCTTTATCACGCACAAATCATTATATTGACTATAATAACTAACTACATACAACTTTGATCATACTATGATGTAAGCCTTAACTGTCCTAACACTATTAATACTAATATAAATATATATTATATAGGACAGTTATAACATTATTACCACAAGTGAACATCTATATACATTTATTATAATAACATCTTAATATATCTTATTACTAACTATATTATCAGTGCGGACTCTGGCCGCTTCGTATCGCATGTCTTAGTGTCACATAACGCACCAACTTTCTCCCACACACTATATATACATTATTTTTCTCAACATTTTTAACTTATAGGCATGGCTCTAGAAAATTAAAGTACATAAAGCTTCAGACCTTACAATATAATATTACATACATATTAATTACACATACTATATATGTATATATAGAGTCCAATATATATACCTAATATATATTACCATAGATTAACACTTATACAGTATTATATATAACTTAAGCACTCACATCAACAGGTTAACTTATTATCTAACTTATACAGATCACACTAAAAAGAATAAATAACTTAACTATCGTTCACATCCATGAATTAATGAATTGGTTTTTTGAGAGTAATACTCCCACTGTTCTTAACGACCCCCAACAGGTAGTAGGAGGAAGGCTATTTGAGGGCATCAAAATTTTACACACACATCATACATCATCTTCTTAGACCCAGTTGCTTTATACGAGTTGCTAGAATAGGTGAATTGTGCGCTACATTATAAATCAAAAAGAAACATTGCTTACCTAGCATATCAAAATGGAATCCTTTATGATGTATTAATAATATTGTTATATTGTTATTAGTTCTATAGTTTTCCATATAAGAATTACATAGATACATTATGTATTATTATTCATATAAATGGGAATTCTAATGTTAATTTACTGTCATTGATATTTATATTCCTGTATTTTTAAATGTATTAAAAAAAAATTGAATTAAATTTCAATAAAAGACCATCATAGAACAAATGTTTTGCCAAGGAATGAGATTTGGGACAATTTTTAATGTCTAAATAGTTTATATTGAGTAAAATTAAACTACAACATCTGACTCTTCAATCCTCTGACAAATCCGTGAAAGCGAAACAAACGAAAAAAAACATAAAAACTGAAAAAACAATTACACCTTAAAGATTTTCATTTTTTACATAAATAAAATAACATATGAAATAATTAATAACTAGAGCTTAATAAATAATTAAATAATTAATCATGAACTTACATAAATATATAAATAATCTATCCTGGACAATCAACAGCCTTTTCTCTCAGGCTGAGTAGGGCGACACACGCACAGTCAAACTCTTGAAAACGAACGATGAAACAAAACTAAAAAATAGAAAAACCGAACCTTTAAAAAATGAACTCTCATTTCGCACAACACACATACATGAATAATTAATACAAAATCAGTCATACTCCTAGAGAATGAGAAAGTTTAATGGGAGGAAACTTCTTGCAGTAAAAGTTAATATATATTTACCTTTCTCTCGTCATAACGTGAAAATAACGTATCGTCTCGCTTCAGTACAACACAACTTGAGTCTTAAAATATAATATCAATATTATCTTAACAAAAAAATATCTAATCGTGGAAACCACTGTGCATCAACACTCGGGTATTCAATCTGAAGGAAAAAAAAAAGAGATACAAAAAGAGAGATCTCAAAAAAAACAAAAACACTAACATCCCCCACACCAAAGAAGGCACGACAGGTTCGGAGCTCCGCGCCGGCGAGAGAAAATTGAAGAAACCAAGTTAAACCAACAACCGAAGATAAATAAAGGAAACGTACGCGGCCAGTAAATAATTTCAAGTCGAGCCGTCTCTTTGTCCAATCAACCCTTTCGCTCTCAATCACTCTCTCAAATCTCATTCCTCCTCCAACGAGAATGCATATACACTACTTTTATCTCCCCTTTTAACGTGCTTTATTTCCTTTTCGGGGCAGGGGGTGACACAGGAAATCGAACTTTAAAGCCAGCTATCCCAAACCAGCACCAACGTGTTTGCAGTCGCTTTAATTCATGCCCCCAGGAGATACAATAATAATAATACCATGAAGAAGATGTAAGAAACAATAATACAAACACTAAACAAAAAAGACTCTCTTCACATACTGGACATTCCTTTGAATCAAGGGCCTGCTGACTATCATATGCTGCGAACTTATACTTAAAATTACTTCCTACCTACAGATACCACAGTGGAGGAGGTGAAGGAGGTGGTGAAAAGGGAAAAAGAGGCTTATGTGAAAGTTGGGAGTAGGGGAGTGATAGCTGGAGGATTACGAAGGGTTCGAGTGGGAAGCCAAGACGGCGGTGGAGAGGCAATAAAGAGCAAAAGAGGATTGGTCGTAGAAAAGTGAGGATAAAATTTGAATCAGGGATAAGATGTTCTGGAAGAGGTTAAAAAAAAGGAGAAAGAAGGAGGGGTGGGGGAGAGGATGAAGGGAGAGAGGGGGACTGGATAGGAGGAGCGGTAGGGGTGAGGAAGAGGTGGGGGAGTATTTGAGTGGACTATTAAGATGAAGGGGTGCGGGTAGGGAGGAAGACTTTGCAGAGGTGATGGTTAGGAAAAATGTAGTGGGAGTGTCGGAGGGGAGGAATGAATACAATGGAGGAATTTTTAGGCGTCCTCGTGAATAAGAAAAAAGGGAAGTCCCGCGGTCTGGACTGGTTAAAGGATTTTGCAGCGAAGGGAGGTATAAGGGGTGCGAGAATGGATGCTAGGTATGTGTTCTTCCTTGGACAGAATGCACACAAGGATTGGATGATGGTTGTGGTTCCCTGTATATAGGGGGAAAGGGGATAGGATGGAATGTGGAAATAATAGAGATTTGTCTCCTAAGTGTGGTAGGGAAAGTGTACGGAAGAATACTGATGGAGAGAGTAGAGTTTTAACGGAGGGGAGAATGGCGGAAGAACAAGGAGGATAGGGAGGGAAGAGGTGTGTGGACCAAGGGTTCACACTAAAGATGCTTGTGAGACAAAGTATTGAGCGGACAAGGGAAAGTGTGGATTTTTAGATTTAGAGCAAAGATATGATAGATGGAATATGGGGTGAAATGTGAGCGTGTGGAGGGAGAAATGGGGTGGGGGGTCATTAGGGAAAGGTATCAGGGCTTTTTATATGAATAGTAATGTGTGTGAGAGTGCTAGGAGGGAGAGTGAGATGTTTGGGGACGATGTGTGGATTGAGGCAGGGTGTGTAATGTCGCCGTGCTATTCAATTTGTTTATGGCAATAGATCATGGAAATGTGTGAGGGAGGGGAGGGGGGTTGATCTAGAACCTAGTAGGAATGAAGAAGCGGAAGTGAACATGCATACGTCGGTGTGCGGATTGATACTGCTTCCATAGTGGCGCGAAGAAGCGACAGGCGAGGTATTTTGGTAGCCGGAGTTTGAGAGCATGTGCCTGACAAAACGTCAGTAGCTTCTTAAAAATTCCTAAACTTCAGGCTCAACAGTAAATCTGTTTATCTTCTCTTCTGCAGAGACAGCATAAGAGAGGATGGCGATTGAAGTAGTAGGTTAGAGTAGTTGGGTGGTAAGTTTAATCTGAGCAAGTAATAGTATTTTAGATAACTCTTAGGGACGACAAGTTTCGGGTCAAAACTGCGGCGCTGGACAGCGGATAAGGAAGGATAGAACATGATAGAACGTGAAGCGAATGAGGTTTGAGTGGTCTGAGCTGAAATATCGGAAGTGGTCGTGTGCTCGTCTCTCAACAAACTGTAGGAGAGAAGTAATTGACTATTTCTGACAGAAAAAAAATAGTGTGAGTTCATAACTTCCACTTCAGAGGTGTCTTAATATCATGTGTTGAACACGTTGTGGATGAAATCAGTCATACTCAGCAAACAGCTCTGGAAGTATTCCTGAAGATCGAACGCGTTTGAGGAGCGGATCCTGTGGGGTTATGATATGGGACAGGATTAGGAACAGTGTGTGAGGAGAGCGCTGCTGCTAAGAAGAACAATGTCTGGTGAAGTATGAGAAAGAGGAAATCGTTGAATTAGAACCCCTGCCATGGTTCACAAGGTCCAACTATAGTCGTCACAAACATCTCCCTAATCGAGGAGGCAAGAGTGGTAAGAAGAGCCTCGGGAGGTGCTAGCATGCTCGACACGAGGGGATAGAGTGAGAAGGAAACGCTGAGTGGAATACCAAGAAGGCTGAGGTGATAGTGAATGAAAAAAGACCAAGTAGTATGTCTGCGTATTGGACGAAAGTGAGGGTGGTACCACGGGTAGCACTGTCCGGCGCAGGGATAGAGGGGTGGAACAACGAGCGAGATGAAGGGGGGTGCATGAGAGGAGGCTGTACGCAACTACACCGCCAGAGCGGGACAAAAGTGTTCTGAAACAAGAATAATAATAATTACTCATACTACCACTAACTATACTTACCTTATATTCATCTACCTTATAATATCCTACTTATTACATATTCACTTTCACTTCTACTAAACGCATTACTCTAATGATATACATCACTATTTTCATATTTCACTCTACCTATATCTGTTTTACTATCCACATAAGACCTTAATGTAATTGGTGAATTACTTTGGAGTATTACTATTATAACTCTATTAAATCACTCTCTGTTTTCACCATCTAATCGTACAAATAATCCTGTAAATTATACTATGACGATGACACTCGCACAAGTATAATATCTGCACTGTTCTTGACAATTCTTCTTGATTAATCATCCTATCACTAATATATCACTCACTTATCTTAATCACTGATACTATATTCCTCAACACCCATCACTATTATAAGAAAGGTACATATATTATTCTAGTATAATTTCTACCACATCACCTCTCAACAACTTTTCCTTATATGTACTAGGGGAAAACACAATCATTATATACATATCTCATACCGTGGTACATATATATATATCTATCCTATAATATATATCTATATACATATCCTCCAACATATGTTATAAACCTAGCTAAATCCACTAATTATATATCCTACACGGTTGTGCGTATGTACCTGTCCTTGTGTGCTGCTAAGGCGAGCTATTGCTAAAATAGCCTACGATCTCCAGCTTCTATCCAAATTCTTTTAAGATCACTAACTCTAGCTGCTAAAGAACGATAGTTAACTCAAAGGTGAGTGCTTATGCTAGCACTTATTTTTAAGTGAATTTTTGTTAATAAATAGATTTCTCTACCAAAGCATTTCATTTCTTTGAATTTTACATTAAAATTTTAAATTATTTTATTTTTACTTTGAATTTTAAATTAAAATTTAAAAAAAAATACAAAACGGAACAAAACAAAAAAAAAAAATACAACTTAATCGGTAACCCTCTTGACAAATTATAAGCTAAAGTTTTGCAGATCCAGTTTTGGCTTTTCACAACACTCTAGACCTACGAAGTGAATGAATTAATGACTGTCGCTGAATTTTAGTTGGTTCTGTGAATCCATTTATTTTAAGGCCTTTCTGGGTGGCATCACTCAAGGGAAAGGAAGAAAAATTGTTTACGGAATCAGGATCTATTTCACCAACCTAATTCAAAGGAAATGAAAAGTTATCATGATTATTATAATTAGCTCAATAATTCATTTTTTAACGCAATACTCATGAAAGCTTCATCGGATTTATTGATTCTCGCTCAACTCACAATAAAAAAAAAGAGTAGATGTAATTGGTATTGCGTATTCTATATTATGCAGCAATTACATAATAGTCTTTTTCTATTTAAAATTCAATTAATTTAATGTTATCTTTAGAATCTTCTGTGAAGTAAAATGATCAAATTAATTTCAATGATATTCCAAGAATGTCAATGTGGAAAACGTTAATGAAATAAATATTTCAATGTGGACATAAGTGTGCTTGGATATGTTAAAATGAAATATATTGAAAATAAATTAACACTATTGCTTGATAGTACTCATGTTTGTGAACGGTTCTTTTCTTGTCGCACAAATTGTTTTTTTTCGCGAAGAGCCACAATCATACTAAAAAACTACAACAGCTTACCGGGAAAACGAATCATTAGTGAATGCAATGGTAAAATTTTAGTGCTGGAAATCGCTAAAAAAAAACAAAAAAAAAAAATACAATAGCTTACAGGAAAATTGGGAATACATTTTGGACTCTGGTAAAAGTTTAGATTGTGAAGAATGTCAACAAAAAAAAAAATAAAAAGAATTATTGTAATAATTTAGTAATATGAGTAGAGCTATTTAGAGAACCTTTTATATCGTTACTCCGTTAAAATAAATAGACGATTAAATTTGTTTTTTGTTTAACTAAGAGAATACAAGGTATATCCGCACGATTTTGGCAGGAGTCGCGACTCTCTTGGGCCTCCGGGGAACTATCTGGTGTAGACTAATCCCCCTCCGGGGAGTCTCCAAGAACCCCGCTCTTTGGTATTTGGTGTCGGGGGGTTCTTCCGCCCCTCCCTACGGGTAAGGAAAACGTCCCACCCTGTGTCCCCGTCGCTCGAGCCCTTCCATACATTGCCGTTATCCTTTACAACTAAATATTTTATATATATATAATACTATACCTAATACTATTTTTATATAGTAGGATTACACTTGATAATATTATATATATATCTATATTAACGTCCATGTCACCCGCGCGGCTCTAAATTTTCTTCATGTGGCATATGTTTTTTTTTAAACATTTTCAGCACATAAAATGTTTGCAGGATTCAACAATGTATGTCGCTGTTTCCCTGTAGGTATGTATTAGATATACGGCTTATATAACAGTATTATTGATGTATAATTATTTATTATATTTAAACAATTGATCGAACATAGCAGTGAATATTAGAAATCTAAAAATAGTATTAAATAAATTGCTATGTAATTCTAATTAATATCGTATAGCTCATAAAAAGACTTTAATATATGGGTGGTCTTTTCTCTTCCGTGTACTAAATCTTTCTTTTTCTGCGAATCCATAAGTGCTTCGCGTAGATTAAATATTTCGCGAGATTTGAAAATATTTTCTTCTTCTTTTTCATGAATTATGAAGTGATACAACCTTACAAATATGTAGGCGATTGCGAAATCACAAAGGAACGAAGTACTTATATTATCTTTTGCAGTGCTTGGCGTTGTTTTTCGCTTCAGTGGTATTTCAAACCAAAGATATTCAAATGGAAAGGTAATTATTTATATCTAAATATATTACACATATGACATAGTGGCAATAATAAGCAACTAGTTCCTAATGATGAGTTCTATATACTAGTGTTATATTATATATTCATATTGTATTATTGTTATATATATACTGCAGGCTAGCTATAGACTGAGTAGAATTATGATGTATTTAGTATATGGGATGGGTATGGGTATATGATGATATCATCTTGATTGGGGTGTATATAGTATATAATAGCTTACATTGGATATTTCGTTGTATATTATCTCATATCATCTTCGTTGTTTATATTTATTAGTCTTTCTATATTTATCTCACAGTCGCGGAGTACGGTAGAGTACACGAATTCTCTATTAGGATTGCTAGAGTGTATGTAGTGAGTATTGAGAGTTATTAGTGAGTTTTTATTATTATTTTATGGATCAGATGAACTTTCTTCATCTTTTTGATCTTTAGGGCATGCCAGATATGATGGCCACAAGACCGGACTATCGACAAGTATCGGTCGATCATACGAGAGGGAATCGGCTGTACAGTATCTATGTTCGCTAGTTTTCAGGATAATTCCGAATGATATGTTTCAATTTATTACAAAGTCCGGTTAATTCATTAGGTTTAGGGAAAAAGAGAAGACTTCACAGAACTGGTTTTGATAGGCAGAAAATAAGGTAAAACATTTCTTGTGCGATAGGAATGTTATGTATCGATAGAGAGTATTCGTTCGGATTGCTCTTCGAACATAGCATATTCTGGGAGATTTACGCTGAGTATAATGCAACAATCACCGTTGTGAATCTCAGTGCAATACTCAATGGTAAAATTTTTCATCCCCTTGTGTGAAAATGTTTTGTTTTTCTTTGTCCATGATGATAATAATAATTTCTCCCCCTAATATATGAATTATCAATAATATGCATAAATTATGATCTCAACATTATAGAGAATATTTTCTATGTTACTGAACTTATAACCTAAAGTGCTGTTAAAGGTCCGTGTACCTTCTGAAAAGCTAGAACTACAGTAGAGGTCAGTTTCTGCGTTCTTGATATTTAAACGGAAAGGCATGTAACGTCTACATCTAGGATCCAATTGACCTTGGATTATGTCTCTCATCTCAATCTGAAATTACATTTGTGATGGTTTTCCGTCGTTTCTATCAGCCAGTTGAAGTCTGTAATACAAGCTAGTTGTATGTAGAGACTGCGGTGAAGTTGCCCTCTCCTACTCCAGCCTGAGGTCATGAGCTGGAACGGACGTCCGATGCGTGAGAAAAAATCGAAGGGTATACGGAAGTACATCTATGCATACTTGAATAAATCTCATTTTATTATTACGAACAAGAGTAGTTATTATTATCAGTAAGCTGTCGGATAGGCTCTTTATCATGTCATGATATAGGGTAAATGACATTTGATTTGTTTTGCAGTGAAGTTGCCACGATGACTGGACTATCGTCTATGGCCTCTCATCTAGCAATTTAAGCGAAGGCAAGGTCGATGAAAAGTCGAAGAGCTGAATTGGTTATTCTAGTGGCTGTTTCGCTTGGTTGTTTACGAGTCACGGTAATGGTCAGGGGTTGAAGTGCGGATCGGGTAAACTATATGAGAAAAAAGTGCAGATGGATTCTTAGGATAAAGATGATGTCATGTTTATTTTAGTTTCACACATTGTTTTCACATTTCTATTTGTGTCGAGATGGATAAGGCAGTGTATTAGATTTTTTTTACGGTTTCAAGAGGTACTTCGGAAACGTGGAGATTGGAGTAGACTAACATGATTTACAAAGTTGCATTAGCAATTGCCGTATGAGACATATGAATTTGAATACTAGGTTTCTAGGTAGAGTTTCATACAAGTCATCGTTGCTTTCTCATAATGCTTTAGAGATGTGAAAAGCTTATTTTAATTTATGCGTCCAAACCTCAAATATTAATAGTTATGAGAAGCACAAGATTTATAGTATGACAGTATTGGCCATAGAAGCTAAAGTAAACAGAACTTGAATTGATCTATTCCATTATCTACTCTAACCTTGTCTTAGTTGCATTACTTTTATTATATGGGAACAGCCTGGGCGTCAATACGCACTAATACTTGGTAAATAAAAGAGAGATTAAGGAATAAGTCTGAGGGATTATCATTCCCTCCATGTGACGCTCTAGTGTGTGATTAGGAACCTCTGGCTTTTTTTATGTTTTCGGGACCTGTGCGTAACAGGAGTGGCAAAACTCGTCACGGAGCAGAGAAACAACATACGGATCTTAGCCTCCGGCTCACACTCTATGGACTGGAGTCACTATTTGTTGTTGATTAAAATAACATCTTTGTGAAGGCCATACGACCATTGGCATCGTGACGCTTCCCTTGCAAAAGTATTTGTGCCCTCATCAACGCTCACTATAGGCCCTCGGGTCCTGCATCTAGCGAGGAAACAGAAAGACAACGACCCGTGGGACTCAGCCTGAGCTCTGGCCACAAAGACATCTCGATGGCGAGGGCCAACCAATCCCTAGCCTCGAATTAAATCACTTGTTCACCTTACTTGCACTACAATTTGACCATCTACCCTCAAAATAGGAAAAACTGTGTATTAGAAGAGCAAAAATAGCAAGACGCGTATAAGGGTGAACCTCCGCTTCTTTTCCCATTCCCCGCAATATTATATAGACATTGGATATATGGATATATTATTTTTTGAACTTTGGTTTAGAGATGAATGATTCAGGATAAATAAGTAAAGCTCGAAAGAACCTAACTATATCTATGAGTATGTATCCCGAGGCCTTGATAAGGGAACTGCTAGTACTAAGAGTTTTATTATTCATCTCTATGTTGTAACGGTGATAGTTAGTTTATTTAGTTAAGTGTAATAATGTAGCTTAACTAATCTTAAATCTTTTAGAATTATACGGCATGGTCATCGCTGGATACGGATTAAGATATTCGTGCTCAGATAACCTAGGTGAATCGTATCCGGGACAATTGTATTCGAGGTATTGATGGCGAATTGTTTGAGCATCGTGAGTTAAGACACTAGAAATTCGTTTATCGGACTATCACATATCAAGCAAATCTTGGGTGTGTGGAAAGAATTAAGTGTTTGATGTTTCATGGTTTTATAAAGAAACAGTTACTCTGGTAATGTGTCGTGCTAGTGGGTACCTATTTTCTTTAATATGTGTCCACGTGGTGTTATTCCTCGTTAGGAAAGCCGGACCAACGAAATTGGACTATAGTGCTGGTGGGAATGAACCATCCCATTTCTGGTTTGGAGAGAGATCGGAGTAACCCCACAACTCATGCACTCACTAGTAGAGCGTCACACAGACGTAAGGATAATGCTACTTACGATAAGCACTAGGAGAGCATAATGGTAGAGTATAGTTTAATAGGCATGTTTACTAAAAGTACAGTCCCATTCCTTCTATACACAATTGCGAATTTGATTTGCCGATTATTAAGAGCGTTCTTTGAATATTGCAATTGAGTTGTAGATAGAGTCATAATTTGTTCGATAATGTAAGGATAGATAGAATATGAATAAAAGCATTTTATTCATAGGCTCCAAAGGAGAGTTGTTTCTCTTGCAAGGAGAAGTTAATATTTGCTCAACATATATATATATATATATAAGATATACTATATATTATTAATATATAAATAGAGAAGAGTGTAGTATAGAGACAAAAAAGTGTAAGTAGAATAATAAGTAGAATAATTATTATTATAATCACGATGTGGAGTAGTTGTAATGACCTACTAGTCTGGTGTCATATTAAATTCAGAAGATTGCTGCTAAGTGATGTGAGAGAAGGTGAAAAACAGGATACCTCTACTCTTATAGATATATATATATTAATGTATACAAATATATATTATATTAGTTATAGAAAGTGAATGAGAGTAGAATTATACATAGAGTTAGATGAATTGGAGACTTATAGATGGAGTAGATGTGAGAAATGAGAATTGATAAAGAGAGTAGATATAAAGTATTGAAAATAGAAAGACGAAATAGAAAAAGTAAAGAGTAGAGATAAAGTGAATAAAGAAGACCTATTACTTCATGCAATGAAGAAGGACAAATAGTATAAAAGGATAATGTAGCTAGCAATAGTAGATATGTAAAATATGAGTTATATGACTTACTATTATTTAAGATACTAAGCAGTTAGATATGAAGGAAGTGGGAGTGTAATAATGAATGATATTAAAAAGATTTAACGTCAAGGTACAGATAATAGGTAAGACACTTACAATACCAGCTCTCCAAATGTCAATACATTCCAATATTTATGAGGAGGAGCCGTGTTGCAAAACGGTAAAAATCATATATAATTTTACCAAATACTGCGTGACGCTTTCTTAGAATGGGAAGGGTTTTGCTTAGAAACAGACCGCATCAAGGTGTACGATGTGTGATTGATGCAACAATAAACACGATTTTATCCATAGTTGGAGTTTGGAATACAAGAAAATCTAATTTAAGATCATGATTGTAAAACACGGCGCCATAAGGAACATTTCAATGTTTTCAGTGTTGATATGATTCCAATAGTAATAAAACATAAAGATAGATAACTATTTTCTTACTTATAGTAAACATTCACATATAAATAATTAAATGAAAATTGAAAAGTTTGTAATTTCAAAGCTTTAAACTTAAACTTCAACTGAATTGAGCGGTAAGAATTGAGAGTACCATATTTCAGGGATAACTACGATTTCTTTGTGGCTTGCGTAAGATATTGTCCTGTTCTATTTGAATGAGCATATATCACGGTTCGGGACTGATGACAGTGGAAGCTAGACAATGGTATTGATAGCTAAGTTTTTTATTCAAATTCATAAACTATTGCACCAAGAGCACTCATTAATTTTGGCCTTCACCTGTAAAAGTAGGGCAAACTTATATATTTGTGTTATTTCTTGATGTATTCCGTAATGTACCTTACTTTTTATGTAGTCAAAATAATCACGATCGTGAGAAGGTGACTGGGGAGTCCTTTATTCAATCTCTACCTTCTTTTTGTATGGACGATTTTGAGCCAGAATTCTTTAATAGACAGATCCATTAAAGAAGTGTAAAATGGAATTCGCTTCAAGTTTCCCACACAGTGAATCATCGGTCATAGAAGGATCAGGGAGCTAAATTTCATGCATTTTTATTTCCTAATGCGGAACACAAAGCATTAATTTTTACGTAGATAGTCATCTGATTACAGGTTGAAAGAATTAGCTTGAAATCGCGAGATTCTAAGAATATAGGCTAACGCACAAAAGTTTAGTCACATAGGGAATTTAGAAAGGTATTTCATACTTGATTTCCTAAGCTCACTTAAACGAGTGTAAGTATTCAAACTGAAGCTGTTTTGGCCTTTAATTGCCGATTTTATTTAAAAATAGATTTAATTTGCAAAGAATGGAAGGGTGAATACATTGGCGACTGTTAGCCTAGATAGGGGTAAAAGTTGATCACGTATTAATGCATGGTTAGTGATCTCAAATGGCTCTAAGTAAGAGGAATATTTTTGCCACTGAAAAAATCGAGTCAAATTTTCTGATGCATTAAGCAGCGTATATTGGATGGGAACTTTTGTGTTCACAAACTACCTTTGAAGCATATCATAAGCATTCTGTTTCAGCGTGTAGAACGTCTTGAATTAATTTATTGGTTTGCTCATTGCAGAACATCAGTATCTGTTAGACACGTTTTAGCTTTGGCAGCTTGCCGTTTGCGATGAATGGTGATATGAATGAAAGGATATGCATAAGCAATTAAATTAAAATTATAGGATTAACAGAACTATCATGTGAACAGAAATAGTATGAATCGTTAATAGTGAATAGTTGGAAGGATATATAAGAGAAATTAAAGAACCTAAAATATGAACGATTAGTGGGAAAGTGAAGCCACACTCACCTATGATACCACTACATTTTGGTCCTTTCCCGATATCTTACTAATGATTTTTATTTTTTAAGAATATTGAAAAATGTCAAAAGCCGTTAATGACATAGACTAGAGACAGAAATAGTAACAGTAATGACCGAAACATATTCATAATAAATGCCTTTGGCACAAAATTTATTTTGCTCTCAATTACTTAAAAGCTTAGTGGGAATCCTAAACCTCACGTTTAAGCCTATTATCTCGTAAAAAGAACTCAATATCTCGGAGGCCCCCCAGGAAAATCAGATCGTGCAAAAAGCCGAAAACATCGGGCGTAATGGGGGGTATTGTTGGCCGAGGAAATAGGCCGAATTACTACGTTGGAGGATACATACGCATGTGAATATTTGGGGAGATAGTACAAATGAGGCAAGGAGGTGGATCAAATAAACTAGAGATGATTTTAATTGTGATTGGCTTTTGTAAGAATGTTTAGACTATCAGATCAACCACCGTTTCAGAGGAGTATAAATATATTGACGTTTTGAAGAGAACAGAACGAAGCTGTTTTGATCCTTTACATTCACCTGCAGCGCCTATTCCTACGAGAGAAAGAACTGCGCTACGTTTTACTCTTTGAAGATTATGAAAGATTTTTTTTATTTACCCGTGTAAAATTAAGTAGGTCTATAGAAGAGACATATCTTAGGAAACGATTCTGAAAATGATTATGGAAATAAAAAAGATGTCAGATAACTTAAAGTCACTGAATTACTTAAATTGATTGCAAAACTTCAAGAGTATCACTTATATTTCGCTTCTTCCATCTTTCTTGCTTAATTATAAACAGTTTTGTGGGTTAGTTAACACCAAGATGAGATCAAGATCTCTTGAGAACGGAACTACGCCCTAATCACGAATATTTGCAAAATAAATTAATTAACTAAAAAGGGTACACGGGATCATAGAATATGCAAATCAAAGAATCTGAAAGTTTTTCAAGATCTTCTTTCGCTCTACATTTTAATGTCTGTCGAGTACACTATTGTGTCATTCGTATACAAAATGTGAGCAAAATAAATTGCTCATCATTCTTATTTCACGTTTCAAGAAATTAAACCAAAGAATAATAGGCTTCTGAAATGTATACCATGTAATAAACAAAAAGAAAAGCAAAAAGGTATTCGGCAAATGACTTCATAAGCAAGCACTGCTATTATAAAAATTAAGAAATCACTGCCATGCAATCTGTTTTATACTAATTTAAAATTGTTAGCTTGATTCAGGAAACTAAAGATATAGAAGTTTAATCTGTCTTAGGGGTTGTGGATTAAGAACGACTAGCTTAAAAGTAAATTTTATTCAAATACCTGACTTTACAAAAGATTCTAGTGTTTAATTTAAGGACAGGATTACTGACTTTCAATTTATTGCAAACCTCTGAAAATTTTTGACAGCTGAAGTATTTATTAAACAACTTTCATTTGACACATGCACTAAATATAATAAAATGAAATTGTATTGTTATATACCTTACAGCAAACTACGAAAACAAAAGCAGAGCTTTTATTGCTAAAGGGATTTATTCATCCATTTCCCTCACATCGGAATCGCTAACTATTTGACTGAGGTAATTAACCTAATTTTTAATTAAAAATAAATAGAGGGACATTAGGAAAGAATTGGTCTAAATATAGATACAAAAGAATCAAAACAATTGGTGTGAGAAGAGAATTAATTACATTTTTTGTGGTAACGATTATTCGGTACAATGAATACAGTGAATAATGAAGGTATTTAATACGTAACAACTGTCCATCTAAGAAATTTTTAATTATAATTAAGTGGTACTGAATACAATATAAGACATAAGGATTGATTAAACATTGACTGAAAACGTCAAATGAAAGAACAGTTCAGTTTCTATGATAGAAATAGAAGATGAAGTATAAAAGTACAAGCGAAGATTTAAAGTTTAAGTAAATGGTACAAAATAAAAAACAAAGCTTCGACCCTATTTATTTACAAAAATTTAATTGTGTTTGAAGGTGAAATATTTAAAGATAAATGACACTGATTAAACTCTACTAATTACTTAATTGAGTGGTGATATGGGAAGTAAACGTGATGAAACGAATAATCAAGGTTTTAGCTTTTATAGCATAAAGAAACAATACTTAAAAAAAAAGTAAAATAAAATAAATGAAAATACTTAAAAAAAAAGGCGGAACAAAATTGGATTAAAATAGTTAGCCAGTTATGAGAATATAGTCAAAATTGGAATATAAACCTTTAATAGAAGAGATCAAGAACCGAAAACAATGACATGTAGTAGGCCTGCCTTGGAGAGACAAAATGTAAGGGAAAGAACATATTTACCTTTCTTTGGAGAAAATGGTAAGAAAATACGTCAGAAGAAAGGCCGAGTTTACACAGAAACATTGAAGAATCGTATTATTTACCAAGCGAAAAGGTGAGGCTCAGGAAAGGAATAAAAGCTGCAATAAGCATAATAGAATTGAAATCTCTGAAATGTTTATCAAAAACTTCCGTGACAAAATGGAAATGAGACAAAATTTTGATCCTTAAAATGAAAGGAAAAAATGAAGAAATAAAAAAATAAACAACCATTAACTCATTAGGACAAAACTAGTGAAATAATGAGAAATATCATTAATAATGCAGTCGAGTAAGTGACGGTTTTCTCAACTTTTCTCTTGCTTTTAAACCAACGGAACATAGAATTGCTTGCGGACGTAATTATGGTTTGTAATAAATAAATGAAAATAATTAAAATAATATATAATAATAATTAATAATAATACACTAAAGAAAGTAATAATAAAAATGACTAAATAATAATATAATAGATAATAATAATACATAATAATAATAATAATAAAATAATAATAATAAGATATAATATTTCAAGATTTTCCAAATTCCTAAAAACCCTTCCTAATCATTTTCGCTTAATTTTCTGATAAAACAAATAATTGTCTTCTGAAATGATCCAAGCTTTCGTCCACCCACGGTCAACAATAATGATATGTACTTTATTTTACTAAATTAAACCAAAACTTGAATTTAAAATAATACAATTATTGCAAATTTAAAAGTAGGACTTAAAAAACTAAAATATACAAAAAAATAAATGTGAAGTTTTATTAATTGAGATTCGTCTTATTCTTTCTTCTTCTAAGTAAAAATGTTAGTATTCGGATATTTCGTTATAATTTTTATATTAATGTCCGGTCTACGTTTTCTTATAAGAAGGACTCCTCCAGCCTAAGATCAGACAATTCCCTCTTTTTATTAAAAAGATTTTTAATCATAAATTAAATCCTTTACTATAACTTTTACATTATGTAGCTCTAAGATGTTGATGTTTACTCTCCAGATACATATGCGCCATTTTCGATGTATCTCGCTACCGTCAGCATCTAACTTATCCCCCTTGCCTTTCTCCAGCTTGCCGTTGTTGCAACACCACGCATTTCCTGTAACGTGATATTGTTCGCTCATTAACAGCAAACTTTGTATGTAGCTGGCGTTTACATCCACTCCTCATTTGCATAGAATTGGAACACCGACATTGATGCAAATTCAATTGAACGTTCAAGGTTCCGCGTACTACATCACGAGCCACTACAGCTAAAGAAGATAATTTCGTTGGGCTGTTAATAAGTCTCGCGTCTCATATGAGATCGCTCATTTGTTTCCTTCAATTTTGTCTACCTTATGTGCTCACACTGTTCGTCTATAAAAAATAATCTTCAATTTTGACTCCCTTTACATATTATTGAACCAACCCACTTCGCTCTGTAATAGATAAGAATAGTCAAGTTAATAAGTCTTTGAT
>JABUQX010037016.1:15000-20000 GCA_015478945.1 Trachelipus rathkii | reverse complement strand
AATGGACAAATTTTCGTCGCGATTTGTTCTTTTGAAATTTTTCTCTTAATATTTTAAAAGTACACGGGTCATGAAAAAGGATTCGCATATATATTTTTTTAGAGGTATTTGGGGGTCTTTAGAAGGTAGGAAAAGCTATCAATAATAAATACAATGATCAGCCAAAGAGACAAAATCTCCGGAAGGCATATGGCAAAAGAAGAAATAGCCATATCGCGAGCGCAAGGGGATCCACAACATATACCTTCGCTTTTAATGATAATAGTAATGAATGTGAATGTGAACGATTCGCTGTACTCTCTCTATTCACTATTTTAAAAACTTCGATACACAAGTCTCTGGCAAAAGTGAAAAAATAACAATTTGCTTCATACAAAATGAGAAGGCCCTAAATGTTCTGAATGCAATTAAAACTATAGTTTAAAGGAATAATAATAATCTAATTTATAGATATGAGATTACAGATTTCTCTCTATATGAGGGAGGAGGAATGGAAAAGACAAAGGTTAAAAGTCTCAACATTTTTATACCACAAAAGTGATTTCGAAAATCATCTTTCAAAAGAGTAAAATCAGTAACAGTAATCATATAAGGGAGACACCCCAAATCGTCGACAGAACAGTAAATTTTCTTTTAACTTTAAAGGTCAAACAAATGGTCGACACAATTTTCTCCAACTTTCCCAAAAGGTAGGCACAATAAATAATCCCGACCAAATCGTAGGCAAAATGTAAGCCAAATTTAATTTTTTGCAATTTATTTTATTTTTTCCTATTTCTGCATATATATTTTAATTACATATTATATATATTATAGTATATATATATAGTATATATATATATATATATATAATATAAACTAACCCTACTATATATTACTATAGTACTACTACTATATATACTCCCGCCTGACTAACCGTATACGTATAAGGCGATAAATATACTATATATATTGTTGTAAGCTCCGACCCATGAGGTTTCAAAAGATAGATGAGAATATCAAGAAAAATGATTATATCAGGCGAAATCACGGTAACTACAAACAGAATACTAAAAGATTGCATACGTAGGAGGAAAAAAAGAGGTAAATGAACAATTTGGAAGGAGGATGAATAGAGACTTTCAAGAGAATAAGAAGCTCTTCTGGAAGAAAGCGCGAAAGGTAAGAATAAGAATAAGGGGAATCTGCTTAGAATAATGATGAAAAGGGATGGTGCTTTCGTAGCTGATGGAATGGATGTGAGGGGGATGTGAAGGAACACTTCAAAACTTCATAATCACTAAAGGAAGAATTAAATGTATTTAGGTTTTATTGGATTTGCCAACAGGTATGATAGGATTAATAGGGAAGACTCTATGGCAGGTGTTAGTGATATATGGTGTTGGTGGTTAAGATTCTGAATGAAATCAAAAGTATGTTTGACGATAGTGAAGCGTGTGTAGGAGGAGTAAATGAAGTCGAAAGTGATTGGTTTAATATTAATAGCGGAGTGAGGCAGGGATGTTTTATGTCTCCTTCTTTAATTCAATTTGTACAGGATGGGTTATGAAAGAATGAAGAGGTGGAGTGGCAGGAGATGGTATTAGAATGATGGAGAATGGAAAAGAGTGGAGGGTCCCCTACCTATTAGATGCGGATGATTTGGTTCTGTGTGGCAATCTGAAGAGAGTTTAGAGGATTGATAGAGAGATTTGGCAGGGTGTTGTAAAAGGTGGGGTTTGAAAGTAAAACGTAATAAGAGTAAGGTTATTGGTTGTAAGTGAGGACAGTCCTCGGTAGCGAAGTGATGTTAAGGTGAGCAGCTGGGAAACAAGTGTCTAAGTGTAAATATCTAGGACTTAAGTTGGATGAAAAGGGAACGGATGATGCAGAGTCTTGGGTTCACTAGGGTCTTACATGAGGGTATGTTGTTACCTGTGTTAATGTATAGTAGTGAGATATGGTCTGGAAATAAAAGGCATAATCTAAAGTTACAATGTTGTCAGATGGACATTCCAGGCATGTAGTGAGAAGAATTGATACAATGAGGAATGAACGCATTAGTGAGTTGTAGTGGGTGTGAAGAAAGGGTGTGATGACGAGAATAAATGACCAGTTTTAACGGGGGTCGGAGATGGTTTGGTCATGTGGAAAGGATGGATTTATAGTCGGTTGTTAAGCGGATGTATAGTGGTGAGTGTGCTGGTGAATCGACTGGCTGGGAGATGTAAGAAAAAGTGAATTGAGTCAGTAATGGAATGCCTGGAGGAGAGAAATGGGAGTTTGGCAGAGGCGAGAAGAAAGTGCGTAACAGGAGTGAATGGAGGGGTTTTGTGTAGGAGTATGGTTGTGTGGCCCATCTGTGCCAAGGGATTGAAACCCCAACATTGACGAATGCATACGTGGAGGAGTCCGTCGACAGTCACGTGAAGCTCTATGGTGAATTTCTACTGCGAGAGTCTCACTAAAAATGTTATAAAGCGGGGCTGGTTAAGGCTGGGAGCTTCTTTCGAACTTATGTCCTAATTCTTCTACTACTCTTTCTAGGTTTCCGGTAGCATGTTACTACCTTACCTCCAGCTTGGGAAGAAAGTAAGGGTGGTGATATAGTATATATATATATATAATATATATATATATATATATATTATATATATATATATAGATATTAATAATTATTATATATATATATATAATTATATTACTTTACTGAAAAAATAAACGAACAAAAAAAAAAAAAAAAAGTAAATATGAAAGCAAGAGCCAAACGTCTTAGGACGCACTAAATCCTTTTTATTTAGAATAATGAAAAAAAAAAAAAAAGGGAAAAACAAATGAAAAGTGTTCCTCAAAATTAAAGGTCAGAGAAAGAAGATATATGATCATATTTCCGGATGTTTCAATCCACTTTTCTTCTATATTTTCTCCCGAATTTTCTGTATTATATATAATAATAATATATATAATAATATATATAATATATTAATATATATATATACTACTAATATATATATATATATATATAGACTATATATATATATATATTATATATATATAGTAATTAAATTATACCGTATATAATTGGTAGGAAAATCAAAATACCATTTGAATTTTTTTTTCAATAGAATCTTCAGAACTCAAGGGCGTAGACCTTATCAAAGAGGAGCATTTTACCATCCTCCTCAACCGATCATAGTTGACAAGACCTCTTAGTAAGTTGAACATAAATGAGCTTATTTGCTCACCGTGTCGAAAATAATCCAACCTAGGCTAGATAAGATAAGCTTCACTTTAAATCTCAACAGAAAAGATGTTCGAACCACCAACATAATGGTTTGAACGAGAGTGAAATCAGACTTTGTTTAAAATCGCTTTCAGATGGCTGTGCTCATAAAGTGTATAAAGAATGTACTGTTGCATTTATTTTAATAGTTTGTGAGTATAATCCAAGTGTTCAAACCCTAAATAAACGAAAACCAGACTTAGATCAATGTAAATTTTTGACTCTTAGAGTTATAGTACTTACACTTTGAAGTCTAAAGGGTTCCCGGTCTATGTCCTGACAAAGAGACTGAAATGCCAAATTCTCTTAAGTTAATTTCTCTAAATGTGGCAAGGTTAAGTTTACTTATGTTTTTATCTCGAATTTTGTTTTAAAGAATTCTTCACGAATAATTGCTATATTCTAGTTACTAAATCTATGTCACAGCATAAATATCTTTAAGTAAACTTAAAATATACAAATGACATCCTTACAGAATGTTACGAGACTGTTTCTAACATAGAATCTAACTCCAAGGTTTTAAAAATCTTGCTTGATTAGTAATCCCTTATATTTTATCGTATGCAAGATTATGTCATTATAACTCCACCCCAAAGCAAGCAGTTAAAGCATAAAGAAATTTGCGTTAAAAAGCATTTGAACTCACTCTCTGAATAAAGCGCATTTGAACTCACTCTCTGAATAAGATAAATGTCAGATGAATAATGCCGTTCTTATGATTATAACATTTAAGATGCTTAAATATGTATAAAAAATGACGTACAACAATAATAAAGATGTGTCGTATCTTTTCATACAAGGTTACAATCAGTTGCCTAATTACAAAATGAATTGCTGCTATTTTTTTTAGTTTTTAAATAAAAAAATAATAATAATATCAAACAACAATTATGAAAAGCGGAATGCGCCCCAAGAATTTAAATTGGCGGCCAAGCAGAATAAACTGGATTACTGAAAAGTTTAAAAGCCCTATTATATACTATTAAAAATTATATATAAATAATATATCATTATATATATATATATAGTATGATAATATATGATATATATATAAGTATCATATATATATATATATATATATATATATATATATATGAACACTAAACTTTACAGCCCCCAGTATAGGTTCTATAAATGAACTTGTTTACTCCTACAAATGACCCGCCTATCAATCAACCATTCTCGTAGAAAAGAGGGGGGAGCAACTCAATCTTCTCTATTTGCTAAGATTAATAAAAAATTCTTAATAATATTTTCCTTAATATTTAAAACATTATTTGCTGATACATCTACAGAAAATATTTTGAAAAACATTTGAAAGGAGGATTTTTTATTTTTTTTTTATTTTTTAAATTAGAAAATTCCACTTTGGTTTACAAACCAAACCAGAGACTTACTATTTTGCCACTCCTTTCTTCTTGTTTTTGGACCTTTATTCACACACACACGCACACACACACGCACACACACATTCACACACACACAAGTTTCTAAAGAGAAAACTGTGGAGGAAGTTGATGCTGATGGAATGAGAGAAAGAATCCTCAATTAAACGTTATAAAGATAACGATAATTACTATCTTAAAACATGGTAGAGGAAAAAAATAAGAACAATGAATTTATGGTTAAGAACAATTGAAATATTTGAAAGTGAATTAATGAAGTGGACAATAGTACTAAATGGAAATTGTTGAACAAAATATTCGTGGAAATGGTGTATGAAGAGAAGCAATAACGA
>JABUQX010037016.1:0-10000 GCA_015478945.1 Trachelipus rathkii | reverse complement strand
TGTGGCAATTTTTTCTCCCCACACCATAGGATATAAGGGTTAGGAATGTCTAAGTTGTCTAGAAAAGGGGTGTGGATATAAGTATATGTATATGTTTTGTGGATAAAAAGGTGGTATCTCAAGAATGTTGTCTGAGATGAGATGTTGGAAGAACGCAGAACTGAAAGCGCGAACCATTAGCAAATGGATATCGCAAAATGAGGTAGTATATATAATATAACTGTTATATATAAAATATATATAACACAGAAAATAAATATAAACATATATATATATATATAATATATATATATTTATATATATATATATATATATATATATATATATATATGTTATTGAATTTTAATATCCAAAATTCTTTATATTTGTTCAATTAATCGGCAAAAATTGACGAATGACGATAGAAAAAATATGTTGATTTTGACGATGACGTATTGATATTGATACGTCCCATCACTAAAATATATATATATATAACTATATAATATATATATATATATTATATAATATATATATATTATATATATAATAATATATTATATTTATATAAGGGTCGGTAAGTTTCTAAGGTTGTATTACATTTGTTCTCTGATTTTAAGGACATCTTATTTCTAGTCCCAGCGACGGATCAAAATTTATTCTCTCTTATGTTGATGACCTTACGCTATATATATGTGCCAGGGTGCCTTTTCTTGAACGGCAACTATTCAACTAGCTGTTGAGAATATTTCACAAATGGCGGTAACTCCCATTTATCTCCCACCAAAACCTCAGCGGTGCTTTTTAAGAAAAAAGGGAATCGAAGAACCTGCAACCTTCATCCAGCGAACATAACCTTACATGGTTCGCCCATTCCTGTAACTACTCACAAAGTCAAATTCTTAATACTCATTCATAAATCACCACCTAACATACGTACCGCATATTAAACTCCTCAAAACGACTTGTCATCGCGTGCTTGACCTGTTACGTCATCTAGCCTCAAAATCTTGGGGCGCTGACCTCAAGTCCCTTTTACGTCTATATATCGCCCTAGTCCGAACGAAAACTTGACTATGCTGTGTGGTATAATGGTCAGGCCTTCCCCTTTATACTACTGCACCTATTAGATTCCATCCAAAAACCGAAGGCGATTCCCCACCCAAAATGAGGGCTTCCGATCGTCCCCCCGGGTGAGATCTTGAAGTTGAATCTAATGTGATGCCACTCTCTCTAATGTAATGTGCAAAAGTTATCTTCGTTTTCAAACCCCAATACCGTCTGCTCTGACACCGATCCTGCAGGAGATACCTCAGAATCCTTAATTACTGAGTCATTTGCCAAAAACACAGTTCATAACATCCCTTTGCAAAAGGTGCTGCCTTTCTCTTATAACGAAGAGTACACACCTTGGCTATTTCCCGCTCCAAACATGTTAAAGGCATCATTTCTGTCTCATTCCGTAGTTCACGGTGAACTTACTCCAGTGTTTACTGACGGCTCTAAAAACAGGGAACAGTGTGGGCACATCGCTGTATTTCCTACTACCGCAACCTCTCCCCATACCTCCCCCTCATGCCTTCAATGTTTTACACGCAGCAATTAACGGCATATAAATGATTTGCACCTTTCCGAATTCTAATCCTAAACCAAAACCACTCTTTTGTCATTTATTCAGATTCGCTCATTGCCCTCCAGGCGCTTAAAACACCTTATTCTAAAAACACAATGGTGTCCGCCGTACAACAATTTCTCAGCTTCCACTCCCTAAGAAACAAGATCACTTTATGCTGTACCCCCTCTCATGAGGGAATGCAATTGAAATCGCGATAGAGAGTACAAAATGGCCACCTCTTCGATCGGACTGTTCTATGGTAATACCTCCTGGTGCCATTCAACAAGGTCGCCTCCCATCAACCGATTACTTAACCTGCTCTCCGACAAGGGCTTTCAATCTGTTGCAAGAGCGCCTGTGGACGTGTGATCAACGGGGACGCGAAATATAGAAATATAAAGCCGAACATTACGTGATGTCTTCTTCCCACGACAAAGCGCTTACACAGGTGGATACTTTGACACGCGCTCCGTATTGGCCAACACCAATATCACTCAACAATCACTATATATCACGGAACCCTCCTCCCATCTGCCAATTTTGCCATCGCCCTTCCCCGCATCGTTCGACATATCTTCATTGTTTGTCCGCAACTGCGACCCTATTCGCCGTCGTTCATTTTGTTAACTTTGTGTCCAAGACCCTTCTAAAAGATTTCCCATATTATATCTGAATCTTCCCACTTAGTAGTAACTCTATTTCTTGTTTCTACAGGATGTCGAAAATCTTATACAATATGATGATTTTTATGTAATATTAGGACTATTTATATTTAATTATTATAAATTATTACTATTATAATTTATTTTTTACTGATTATTTCACTTCGCCATTCAAATTTTTCCTGACATTCAAAATATGTTACAGTGCCAGGACCCACCCAAATGATGTTGATTTTCAGCTTCAGTATGGACCGATCTTGTGACCGTGTGGCGTCCTGTACATTGAGTCTATATATAATATATATATATATATAATATATATAATATATATATATATATATATTATATATATATATTATATTATATATGATAATAATATATATATAGTATAATATATAGAGCGGCGACTCCTGCACTCGTGGCTACTCGTGCTCAGCACGAGGTTAACATATAGAAACATATCTTATTTTTGCAAATTCCATGAATTACGATAAAATCTCTTGCTTTTTTTGCGAAAGTGGTCAAATAAATGAAATTATTACATAAATTAAAAATATAAAAGATTATACAAAAGTAAAACGAAAAAGTAAGAAAAGCCGCAAATTAAAAAACACTTTTAATCCATGTTAAAAATGCTGCAGGTCATTGCCCATATCGAATGGCGGAGAGATGGTCTGGTTTATAAAATAAATCTTATATACTATACATCAATAAATTAATAATTTATATATATAGGAATATGTATAAAACAAATAAAATAATAAAAGATTTAATAAAATAATTAAGAATAATGGAAGAAAAGTAATAACTTGAAATATTAATGGAATTAAAGTTAATCATGAAATCAACTATAGAAAACCGTTAGATAAAGAAAACGTTTTAGAAGAAATATCAAGTATTAATAATATATAGATTATATAGTATATATATATATAAATATATATAATATATATATATATATAGTATATATATATATATATATAATATATATATAGAGAAGACGAGAGAGAGACGGAGAGATAGTAAAAAGTTTATTGGTCCCATTATATATTATTATTATATATATACTAATATACATATATATATATATATATATATATTATACTATATATTATATATATATATACTATATATAATATATATAATAATAATATATATATATATATATATATGGAAGTGGCTGTGGACGTTAGGTCGGTGGAGGCGAAGGAGAGAGCTATGAGACGAGAGGAATCATCAGTTGATAACGAAGTGTTTGGAAGAGAGTAAAGGTGCCAAGCCAAGGATGGCAAAGCAACTTTATTAACCGATATATAAAGGTAAAGGAGATGCCAGGAAGCTGTAATAATTATAGAGGATTTCACCTGATGGAACGTTGCTAGCAAAATATACGAAAGAATATGGAGAGAGAGGTGAGATGAGAAGGTAAAACGAGACTCGGAGAGAGCAGTACGGGTTATAAAGAGGAAAAGGAAGAACGACGGACCTTAGTTCACACTGAGAATGGTCTCGGAGAAAGATGATGAATATGCAAGAAAGTCTTTTAGCTACTTCAATCGATCTGCAAGAAAGCATGTTGATTCGATGCCAAGGCGAAAAAAGCTCTGGAAAAAAAAAAAAAAAAAAAAAAAAAAAAAAAAAAAAAAAAAAAAAAAAAAAAAAAAAAAAAAAAAAAAAAAAAAAAAAAAAAAAAAAAAAATCTATTGATAGGAATTAGGGTGTGAAGGGTAGATTAAAGAAGGCAATAGAAAGTATGGATGAGAAAATGCACTTTAGTAATGTTAGAACTGTAATGCCAAGAAGAACCGAGTATGTAATCGTTTGAGTGAAGAGCAGGAAGCTCGAAGGCAGGGGAGTGTTTATCGCCACATCCGCTGTTTATATTACATTTAGACGTGGTGATAAGGAAAGTGAAATAGAGGACTAGGAGAATTTGAAGGAAACATAATGGCATATGCGGACGATAGCATGTTGCGAGCGAAGAGAGGAGGACGATTCGAGCAGTCGGTAGGAGATTGTTGCGAAGGAGTTGGAGAAGCAGATGAAGATGAACTAACAAAGACAGAGATATTAACAGTAACCTTAGGAAATGAGGAGGGGAAATGAGGATGATGGTGAGAGAGAGGAGGTGAAGGCGGTAATACCTGCAATATATCTATGGAGACTGTTTAACAGAAGGGGAGGAAGTGGTGGAGAGATTACGCGAAGAATGAAAAGTATGGATTAGTTATACCCCAGAAAGCGGTATACCCCATGATGAAAAGATAGAAAATCGGAATAGAGGTTAAAAAAAGTGATTTTTTAAACAACATACTAGAACTCCGACATTGCTGTCACTGAGCGGAAAAACATGCAAGCAACAACAACGAACACGAAAGAGAGGAGAGTAGAAATTACAAAGCGGCGGAGATGAGGATATTAAGAACTAAGATTGGAAAGAATGTTAGCACAAGAAACGAATAAAGAAATAAATAATAGAGAAAATAGAGTGGTTAAGAGATGATACTGAAGATGGATGTGGGGGAGATTGAGATGGTGGGACATCTGGAGAGGATGGAGCAGTAGAGAATGCCGAAAAGAAAGATGGGAAATGGACACCAGAAGGGCAAGAAGCTCAAGGGAAAACCGAAAGAAGAAGATGGGCGAAGTCGGTGGAGGACTCATCTGGAAAAAATGTCAGAATACCAAAATATGAGGTGCTGAGAGAGAGGAATAGTTGCAGGAGAGGAGATGTCTGGAGAAAGATCTTGCGAGCGGCTGACAGATGAAGATTCTTCCTGGAGAGAAAGACGAAAGAAAAAAAAGAAAATTATATATATAATATTATATATATAATATATATATATATAGATATATATATATATATATATATAATATATATATATATATATATAATATACTATATAATATATATATAGATATATATATATATAATATATATATATATATATATATAATATATATATATATACACCAAAGATTTTATATTGAAAGTTATATAGAATTTTTTTTTACATTTCTTTATAAGTTAAAAGAAAGTTCATTAGAAATTCCGTACAGTGCGGAATTTTTTTGGGATTACCGGCTAATTCCGGTTCCAACCGGAACTGAAAATTTCAGTGCCATATTATTATGAATATATAATATAATAAATATAAATATATGATATATATATATATATATATATAATATATATATTATATATATATATTATATATATATATATATATATATATATATATATTAATATATATATTATATATATATATATATAATATAAAATATAATATATACTATATATTAATATATAAATATACTATATATATATATATATATGGTTGTATGTATAGAGATTATATCTGAATATAATGAAATATATTTTTAAACATCTAAACCAAAAATGAAAATTTTTGGGAAACAAAAAAATATTGAACTTAATCATAATGTTCATAGACTTTTGTTATTTGGTAATAGTTGGGTTCAACAGATTCTGATGAAATATCAATATTTTTTATGATAATTGGTTTTTTATATATATCTTTCATCCCCATGTAAAGGTACCGTACTAAAACTGGTTCCAAACCTCTCGTATATAAATTTAAATATATTTACTTTAATGTTTTTTTAATGTTTAAATTCACGTGTTTAGTACCCCAACTTAATTATCTCTTAGACTTGTGTTTGTTAAAGTACTGTTAGAATATATTTTCAAAGGATACATATTACAAAAATATTTTACAAAGTATTTTACAAAGTAAAGAAATATATTACAAAGTATTTAGCCGTTTCAATATCTATTATCAAGACATTAGTCACAAATTTTCTGTTAAAAAGGGAATATGGACATCAATTTTTAATACCTAATGTGACATATTTGAAACCATATAACATATTTGGGATAGATTTTTTTAAAATTTGAATTTCTCTTAGATTTTAGGAATAGTGAAATTATAGATGCTAGTAAGTACTCGTTTATCCTGTGAAGTGCTTCGAGGGAATGACTCTGAAGCTAATTTAACTCTCCTAAACTCCTACTGGGCTTTCTCTTTATACTGATAAATTTAATATCTTGATATATTTACAATCTTATTTTAAATTCATGTCAGCATACAGAAATATATAACATGTGGTAACTTGAAAAGCGATTGTAATAATAAGTGTAAGTAAAGTTTCTGAATAGAGTTAGGAAATTGAAATTAAAAACTTAAAATATTTTTTCTTACCAAATGGTGGTTTGTGTGGAGGAATTTGAGGAGGTATAGAACTTATATCACTGGTAATAGTTTTGCGATCAGTAATAAAATAGGTGGTCATATCGCCTTTGCCTTTCACCTTAATTTTTCCTCTGCACTGAAACTCGTAAGGGAAGTTCTTCAAACATTGTACACCATCTTCAGGTTAGCCTTGAAGCAAAGAAATTTAAATTATAATGACATAGAAATAAAATAATGGTATAAAAGCGATATAAAAAAAAATATATTACGCAATTGTTATAAATTTAGTCGTTTTAATACAGAATTCTCTTTAACCTTAAAAATTCTATACAAAAATACGATCAGTTCAATATGAGAAAGTTCATATTAGTTACAAAAATTAAAAATAAAAAATCAACTATTGTATATTATCCCCTATGATTATAGGATATACTTAAGCTATTAAATCCGTAATATAAGTCTCATACTGCACAAAAATATAAAACCATTACTTCAAGATAATAATTAATAGCCACCCAGATAATGTAAAAAAGTGATTGGCAATAAAATTTAGAACATTTCTTACTACTTTGATTTGGTTTAATAGACACCTGTAAATTCCCATTTCGCATTACAACATTAACGGTGGTTCCCATATATCATATTGAGTTTTACAGGAGCACCAATATAACACCAGCAACGAACTGGCACCCAATGTCAACCTATAAAATAACAAATATTATAATATCATTTAACAATCTTAGAAAAGTAAAATTTGGCGTTAGCAAACCCACTAACTTTGAAAATTACTACAAACAAATTCTATCTCATACATATATTAATATATTTATATATTTTTATAATTATATATATATATATATAGTAATATATATATAGATATATATATTAAATATAATATATAATATATATATATATTATATATAGTAATAATATTATATTACTATATATTATAGATTAATTATAAATATATTATATATAGTATATAATATATATATAGAATTTTAATATATTAATATATATCTTAATATATATTATATAGTAATATATAATACTTAATTATATATAATGATTATATATATATATATATTTATATATATATATAAATAATGTGTTACCGAAGGGTTAAAAGTATAGTAGTCTCCAAGTTGGGGGATGGATATATCCTATGGCCTGTGAGAACCATGGTTTCAGATGGACAATCTTAGTGAGGTGTGTTAGGTGCGAAAAGAAATTGATTGAAATTAGGAATGAACTTTATTCAGAGAGTGCTGTAGTGGAGAAAGGGGTATACATGAGAGAATAATAAAGCACGCTGAGATGGCTTGGTCCGTGAAGGATGGATGAATTAGGTTGGTTCAACAGATGTATAGTGTGAAGTGTGGCGCCCCCTGGGAACTCGAGCCGTCTGGGAGACTGAAGAAAAAGAGGATTGAGATTGTAATTATAAGTTTGCAGGAGGTCAAGGTTTGTTGTGGTCTGTAGCTGTAAGATTGTAACTGAGGAGAGAAATTGACGTTTTGCAGAGGCGAGAAAAAAGTGCATAATACGAGTGAATGGCGGGTATGGCTTGTGTGCTCACCTAGGCCAAGGGATGAACCCCACATTGACGAGATGTCATAATGAGGGTTCGTCGCCGTCCTGTGAAGCTCTAGGGTGGATTTTCTGACTGTGACGAGTCTCTTCTACAAAAAGGTGCATATTATAGGTGCGACGATAAGGATGTGCTTTTTTTCGACTTGTCATATTCCGTCTACCTACTTTTTGATTTGCTGGTGCATGTCATGCACCTTACCTCCGTCTTGGGACAGAGAATGGTGGATATATATATATTATAGTATATATATAATTTATATATTATATTATAATATATTATATAATATTAATATAAGTATATAATATAATATATATATATATATTATATAAATATATTATATTAATATTTATATAATATAAATATACAGCTTTTCTTTCCTTTTTAATGTGATACTTTCTTTTCTGCAAGTACTTGGGGGTTAAAGGTTGCGTGTCATGCATCGGAAAAAGAAAAGTCAGTAGAAGAATATGCCAAAAGTGGAAAAGGATAAGCCCAGCTGTACCGCCCTCTGTACAATAAATTATGAGAACTCGTCAAGACAAGATAAGGCCACCCTTAAAGCTTGACATTTACCGATAACACAACGTCACGTATGCGGTAATTTCGTCGCATGTATCGTGACTAAAAGTTCCTTTTATGCTATCTTCGATTTGTAAAAGGGAAAATACTATTAAAAAGTAAATATTAATATTCATAATAATAAATATAAAAATATTGAAAAATATAAAAAAAAAAAAAATACAACACCAAAAAAAAAAACAAAAACAACCACGCCCCCATACAAACCCCCGCCATTCACTCCTTTATACACACTTAATATCGCCTCTGCAAACTCACATTGCGCTGCTTCCACTTTTTCTTTGCTGAGTTTATCAACTTTTTTCGGTTCAGCCGGTCGGATTTTACCCATACAACACACTCGCCTGCATATACTATCGCGCTTAACCAACCGACATCATTCATTCCATTCTCACATGATCCAAATACATCTCTAACGATCTTTCTTTAATCTGCTCATTTACCCCATTCTTCAACCAAAGAACTCTCATAAATACTTTTCATATTCATCAATTTTTATCAAATTCTCTCACACCTAGCATGCCCCTAGATTGTCCATCTGAACACATTGCACTTTAGATCTATACTTCTTATTCCAGACCATAGTCTCACATACATACAATAACACAGGTAAACAAACAGTATCCTCAATGTAGACCCAAGCGACTCAGAACCTAGTCCTTTTTACATTCACCAAGCACGATTTTAATTGCTCCAGCCACCCTTATGCCATTCACAACTTTATTATATACTATTTCTATTCCATCTTCAGCACGCTGAACCCCCCATGGATAACGTATCCCTATTCTTCATCAACAACCTTTTGAGATATCTCCATAGAATATATTAGATATATAATATCTATATTATATATATATATAGTATTATATTATATAGTAATATATATAATATATAATACTATATATATATATATAATATAATATTATAATAGTTATATAACTATATATATATATATATAATATATATTATATATATATATATATTATAACTAATATATATTTAATAATTATATATATATATATACCGTATATTTTATAATAGTATATATATAAGTATAATTATAATATATTAATATAGTATATCATAATATATAATATCCTTTAATCCATATATTCATATTTCTTAATATATATATTATATAATATTATAAAATAATATTTATAATATAATATATATAGTATATAATATATATTAATTAATATAATATATATATATTTATATGAAATATATAATATATATTATATAATTATATATATTATTAAATTATATTAATATATAAAATATATATTATAAATATATAATATATATATAAATATACTATATATATATTGAAGTAAATTTATATATAATTATTTAT
>JABUQX010037015.1:0-42688 GCA_015478945.1 Trachelipus rathkii | reverse complement strand
AACTGACCCGTTTTGATACTCTATCTTGCTCAGAAGTTTGTCAGGCCGTTTACTGAAGCATTCGAAGTGAAGCCAGTCTTGCAAATAAACGTTTTAAAAGACAACAAGTAAATTTATAGGTTCCATATATTACTAAAAGCGAGGGGTAATAATAATAATAATAATAATAATAATAATAATAATAATAATAATAATAATAATAATAATAATAATAATAATAATAATAATAATAATAATAATAATAATAAGTGAATAAATAAATAAATTATAATGAGAATAATGATAATTATAATAAAGAAAATCAATAATAATAATAATAATAATAATAATAATAATAATAATAATAATAATAATAATAATAATAATAATAATAATAATAATAATAATAATAATAATGATAATAATAATAATTATTATTATTCAAAATTTCAAATCCAATTTCAATTTCATTTTCATTTTGAAAAGTTTATTCAGAAATTGCAAAATTTACATTGTAATTGGAATAATAGAAAAAAATCCACTTTGATAAATATTTAATTCTTCAGTTTATATTTGCATAAGTAAAACATTTATAGCCTTTTATAAGATAAAAATTAATAATAATAATAATAATAATAATAATAATAATAATAATAATAATAATAATAATAATAATAATAATAATAATAATAATAATAATAATAATAATAATAATAATAATAATAATAATAATAATAATAATATACTACATAATAATAATAAAATAATAATAATAACATTGATAACAGTAATCGAAAATTCGAAATAATACTAGTAATATAATAATAATAATAATAATAATAATAATAATAATAATAATAATAATAATAATAATAATAATTACTACAATTAATAAATTAATAAATTAATAAATCAGTATTTTTTAAGCCAACCAAACACATCAATATTAGAAAGCTTTTTAAGAACACACCTAATAAGGTTTGTAATGCAGTGGTACATGAAATATATAACATTACTTTCATTTATGTATTTTAAGGTAAAGGCCAAGTATTGCCATTGCAATATTAATTTTCTGTTATATATATTTGATGTATGCTGCAAAGGCCCAGTTGAAAATATTGTAAATATGTTTGTATTTTTAAGTACGAATAACAACCAATGAAAACTCATCTTTTGAAACTTATGTTTGAAATCTGGATTATCATTGGTCGTTGTTGACAAAGCTTTATTAATATTATTATTATTATTATTATTATTATTATTATTATTATTATTATTATTATTATTATTATTATTATTATTATTATTATTATTATTATTATTATTATTATTATTATTATTATTATTATTATTATTATTATTATTATTATTATTATTTTTAAAGCATTTGAAAAGGATATTACGTCTTACTATATATATATAATGATTTTATATATATTAATATAATATATATATATATATATATATAATATACATTTATTTACTACATAAATATATATCTATATAAAAATATTTTTATTTAAATTATATATTTTATTTTAATTAATATAATATATAATAAATTTAAATTTAGTGTTTGATCAATATTTAATTTATATCAATGGAAACTAAATAATATTATATAAGTAATTATATATTAAATTTTATTTAATTTAATTTAATGTATTAGTGCTTTAATACAAATATAATAATATTAAATTACTTCAATGACTTATAGTAATAAATTATTTTTATATTATTTGTTTTTTATATTTTTTTTATACAAAATTATTAAAATTTATATTATAATATTTTTTTATATTATTTAAAATATAATATAATTTTAAAATATTTTTTAATATATATTATTTTATTATTATATATTTTATTATTAATTAAAAGTTATTTCAATTTGGTATCTATTTTTAATGGCATTATTAAATATTTAAGTAATAATATTAATTAAATATTAATTTATTCATATCTTAATTATTATATATTTATTATTTATAAATACTTTAATATATATTAAATATATATTAATAATCGTATAAATTTATATTATATACTTAAAATAATATTATTAATATATATTTTAATATAATTAGATATTAATTTATATTTATCTATTTTTATTTTTTATTTAATTTATAATTAATTTGATTTAATAATGTAAATTATTATAAATATTAACGTAAATATTAATATAATTTTTAAATATATTATTTAATTATATTTTTAAAATAATTTATTTATTATTTTTTATAATTATATATATTTTTTTTTTTTTTTTTGCTTTTTTTTTTAAGTAATCTATTTTGAATTATAATTATATAATATAAATAATTTGTTTTTTATTAATATTTATTATTATTAATTATATTTAATTATATTTTATTTTAATTATATTTATATTATATTATTTATAAATTATATACCTATAAACTTTTGTTATTTTAATAATTAAAATATATAATATTACTTATTTTTTATAATTAAATTATATATATATATATATTTTATATATAAATATTTATTGAATAAATGTATTTTTGTTAGAGGTGTGGAAGCAATCTTCAATTTTTGTTAGCTTTTTATATTTTGTTTTCAACGAAAGATTGTTATTTCTTGAGAAGGAGTATGATTTTACAAGAAATACCAATCTTGCATTCTTTCTAAATGTCTGGTATATATTTGTCTTGATAAATTAATTGATAAATATATACATCATTTTATTTATTGTTTTAAGGATTATGATTGGTTAAGAAGGCGTAATCTAAATTACTGTAAGCCATATAAATAGTAAAAATGTGAATATTTTGGATCTTTTCGCTTTTATTGTTGCTAATCCAAGATGTATATAGTTGGTAGCTCTTGACGCCTTATATGTCCGATCAATTTTATTATTTGTTAGTGTATGTATATTTTGTATCCAAGAAGTGTTTGTTTTATATTTTATTACAAAGTAAATGTAATATGTGTTTTAAATTTAATATGGTGATATAATTTCGATGTGGAAAATATTGCTATTTATTTTATAGTAAAGATAAAGGTATTTAAAGGTGTGTTTTTAAAGTAATTTGTGTTTATATTGTAATTATTATATGCATTGCTTTCTCAAAGCGTCGTCTGCATATACGATTTTGCAAAGTGCATTGTGTCCAAATTGTTGCTAGATATGACTGGCAGGTAAGCTTATGTATCGTTGAAATTTATTTTTTGAAGTGTTGCAAATATTATATTGTGTCAATAAATATAAAACGTTTATCAGTTTAATATTTATTTTTTTTAACATATGGTTAATTGTCAAAGTCACAGTTTTTTTGTTTATTTAAAAGATTTGTTTAAATCACTAATAGGCAACTCTTTGCATTGTTGTAACAGCTGTTTTTATATGTCAGCTGGCCTTGCAGTATTTTGTGCACACTTAAAAATCGACGTCTTTTGTAAATGTCAAATTCATTTAATTTTCAAGTAAAAATTTAATATCTCTTATCAAATCGATCAGTCTGTATATTTTTGTTAATATAATTTATGTATTTATATCCATTCTTGAACATAAATATTTATGTATATTTTATAGATACATATTTATGGTCGAGGATCTATATAAATTTGATGATAGAGTATTTTGTATTTTGTATTGATTAACAGCATAAAATATATATATCATTGGTATTTAGTACTGTGGTTCTATATTTTCTATGCGCATGTATGTAGATATCCAAGGACATCTAACTATATGTTCATGAATTTATAAAACCTAGTTTTGTAAGAACAGTACGTTTTCATTTATTTTTTTTATTAAAATATTGTCTAAAATTTACTCCAGTAGTTTCCTTCGAGTGTTTCCAAACGTATTTACTTTCTCATTATTTAAAATTTTCAAGTTAGTAGTTATTTTAGGTTCTTAAAGACATTGGTTTCATGATCAAAATATTGATCATAAAACGGAATATTCATGATAAGGGAATAATATTGACTGAACGGTTTTCACATAAGGCAAAGAACTCGGTCAAACCGTTGTTCCACTTGAAGGGTCTTCAGGGAGATAAGTTGGTGAGTTTTAAAGTATAGATTTGCACTGCAATATTGCACAGGCCGATAACTCATTTAACAGAAGGCCTGGATACTGTTACAATACAGGTTTGAGAATCTAAAAGGTGTTAGTTGATTGGATTGTCACGGGGCCAAAGGATTTGTTTATCAGTTCGAAGAGTAAGTTTTGACATATAATTTAATATCTTTTCTTCCAATCGCATTACATTATTAAATGGGGGCCTGTCCGGGATCTTATTTTATAACCCTTCAGTCATTATTTCGTTATTCAAATGAATATGCTTATGTAGTGGAATCATTTGCTATTTTGATTGGAAAATATTTGAGCTCAGGGCATTCATTGAATTTTGCTAAGAACCTGCTGCCAGACGTTATTGTTAAGCATTCTTACCAATATCAACAGTTGGGATATATGTTGATATTGTGTTTTAACTGTCAATATAGTCGTTTGTACTATTTGTTTTATTGAAGTTGAACATATATGATTTTTTTTGCATATTGGTGAAATAGCAATTTTGCTATTGCAACAATATCCGTGGTTTGGAAACAGAGAAACACTGGAATAATTTTAGTAATATATATTTTATGTAAATAATATATATATATATACTATTTATATATATATATAATATATATATAATATATAATATATATATATATATATATATATATATATATATAAATATAATATTTATATATATATATTTACTTATATATATATATATATATATATACTATTATATATATATATAATTAAAATATATATATATATATATATACTATTTATATTATCGTTAGATAGGGAAGTAAAATTTTGTACCAAAGTTGAGCGAAGTGAAAATAGTGATTTCGAAATTCCCGATTTTTACTTACTTTGTGTTCTGTGGCGAAAACACTATTTTCCCGCAAGATTTTGTCAAATTTACTATAGTTTATGTAACTAGATTAATATATATATATATATATATATATATATATAATAATATATATATTATATATTATATATATATATATAATATATATATATATATATATATAATATATATATAATATATACATTTTGTAATTTTGCGGTTAGAAATTGGTTTTCATACGTGTATCAGTGTGAGCCAAATTTCAAAATTTTGGTAGAAAACGTGATTTGTGATTCGTGCGTCAAGAAGTGACTTTGTTAACGAACGGTATATTTTATAATCTGTTTTGGATACAACGATTGTAACAATGGCTACTTCTAATGCCGAGTTTATGGAGATGTGCAAATCCGCGGGGTTTTCGGCTAAGGAACTCGCTGCTGCATTAAAAGATAGGATGGCTCAAGAAGCCGCGCTCGAGCAACAAAAGATAGCTGCTGCTTTAGAGGAGAAAAGGTTAGCGTCTGAAGCTGAGGTTGAAAAAGCTAAGCTTGAAGATGAAAGGGAGAAAGCTAGGCTGGAAGTTGAAGTAGAAAAAGCTAAAATCGAAGCAGAGGAGCGAAGAGAAAAGGCTAAATTGGAGGCAGAAAAAGATGCAAGAGAAGCAGAGGAGAGGATGTTACAGATGAAGCTTGATGCTGAAGATAAACAGCGCCAACACGACGCAGCAGTAGCATCACAAAGCACGCAGAGCAGCCACAGCAATTCCTACGCCAGCAAATACCCAAAGTTGAAGCTTCCATTCTTCGATGAAAGGAAAAATGATATCGAAGAATATCTATTAATGTTCGAAAAACAAGCGGAGGCGAACGACATCCCTATGGAAAAGCGAGCATTTGTTTTAGGGTGTTTCCTTACAAGTAAAGCGGTCAGTGTGTTCAACAATATGACTGTTGAAGAGCTGAAGAACTATGAAGGTTTAAAGAGAGCGTTATTAGAAAGGTACGGACTTACTGAAAGTGGGTACTGTGCTAAGTACAAAACCATGAGTCCTACGGAAGATGACAACCCTAGGGTGTATCTACAAAAGATAATTGAAGCTCTTAAAAAGTGGATTTCTGCAGCAAATGTAACACTGACACCAGATGATCTCATTGAGTTTTTCTCAGTTGATAAGTATTTAAATACTGTCCCAAAAGAACTCGCGACGTACCTAAGGGAAACGAAGAAGAAAATACCGGAAGAGATAATAACTAGTTCAGAAGGTTATATGGAAGCGCATCGTATAAAGTTCGTAACAAACAGTCACACACGAAGTCACAATCACGCAGACAAAGGTCATAATAACAATAATAATTTTAGATCGAGAGGCGGTGGTTACTCGACGAATAGTAATCATAAAAATAGCAACCAACATGCATCTAGAGCAACCAACAATGAAAGCAGGATCGGAAGTGGGAGTGGCGACAGACAGAACTATCGTCGCAGTAGCAGTGAGCCCAGGGAGGTGATCACGTGCTACAAGTGTCAAAGGAGAGGGCATCTCGCTAGAGACTGTAGAGTCCCTCCTTATTTCAACAGCAGTGGTAGAGGACAAAGTAATTCAGGAAAACAGAAGGAAGAAGCAAAGAGCACGGGAGCATCCGGAGTCTTTGATAGCGGCAATAAAGTCCTGAATAGTTCGGGTGAAGAGCCGAGTCTCCTGAATGAAATAGAGAAGGTGGAAAATGACGAAGTGTCACACCTACCTGTAACGTATGGGACGGTGAATGGCTATCAAGTCAAAGCCCTCCGAGATACCGGTTGTAGCGTAGTAGTTGTGCGAGAAAAATTCGTACCGAAGAGGTGTTATGTTGGAGATAACATGAAGATAAGATTGTTGGACGGTACGGTGATTGAAGCTCCTCTCGCAAGTATTGATGTGGATACCCCTTATTACGTGGGTAAGACAACCGCAGCAGTGCTGCCGGAAGTCGTATATGATTTAGTCATTGGGAATGTCAAAGGCGCATTGCCCCTAAGTCAGCCTAATCTCGCATGGGAGTCGACCGTGTGTCGAGGGCCTCGTAAAGTAGAGGTCGAGCATAACCGTAGAAGTTTGCTGGTCCCCATCGCTGAGCACGCTGAGGAAGATTCACAAGAAGAATCTGATCAAATAAATCATAATTTTGGAATGGCGAGTTTGGAGGTGGAAGTATTGTACAGAGGGAAACCGTCAGTGCCACAATCCTTGGACGTCAATAATAAAGATGTCGAGCCAACCGCGGAGCCATCACTGAATGTGATGATAGGGTCCCAATGTTCACCTTAAAGATGAAAAAGTTACAGGAAAAGAAGATGACGTCCCTACAAAACCACTAAGAGATGTTGAAGAAGACACAGGTATAACAGATGTCCAGGTGACATCAGTTGAAGAAAGTACACATTGGTCTGATGAAACAGATCGTACTTACGAAGATGGTGAGATATTGAGAGGTGATGCAGTCGTTCACATACAAAGTTCTGAAGAGAAGAATGTTGTAGCTGTGGGTGAAGGGGAAATAACCCATGGTGATGAAGTACAAGAACTTATTAACGATCGGGAGACTTTTAAAAGTAAGCAGAAAGACGATGTCACTCTACAGAGGATATGGAGGTCAGTGGAAAGAGGTGAAAACAAGTATATAGTAAAGAATGGTGTACTATTTAAAAGAGTTATGGAAAACCAACAGGAGAGGTTTACTTTGGTGGTACCAAAAGAGTACAGAAGTAGAGTTATGAAGATGGCACACGACGAAGTCTTCGGTGGTCATCAGGGGGTAAAGAAGACAATGGGTAAAATTACCCAACAGTTCTTCTGGCCAAACATATATTTGGATGTAACTAAACATTGTTACTCGTGTGATATATGTCAGAGAACGTGCCCGAAAGGCTCAGTGAAGAAGATACCTCTGTGTCCAATGCCCATCATTGAAGAGCCGTTTCAAAGAGTGATAATCGACCTGATTGGACCAATCTCACCACCATCTTCAGAAGGGCATCAGTATGTCCTAACACTTGTGGATGCCGCCACGCGCTATCCTGAAGCTGTACCTCTAAAGAGCATAACTGCTCAGAAGGTTATAGGAGGCTGCGATGAAAATATTAATGAAATGAAAGATGCGATGTCTCAAAGAGAGGAAGATAAAGAATGTAGTGTAAAGGAAGTTTGTGATGGTATGCCGAAACGCAGAGAGAAGTTTAAGAGTTATCCTCAGCAGTATTGCTGGGACAGTCAGAATTTATTGAAGTGGACCATAAATTCATGAACCACTATTATTTTGCATAAGGCGAGGCTCCACAGCGATTCCACAGATTTTCCCCATTCGGAGCTCCTGTACGGAAGAAACTGTGCGAGGTTCCGATGCAAATTTTGCGATGAAATTTTGGGCAGAGATATCAATCCTGGGAGGCAAGGCTCAACGCTACAGATACCTGTTTTGACTTGCAAGAAAGGCTAAACGAAACTCTAAAGTTGGCGAGAGAAAATTTAGCCAAGGCCCAAATTTCGCAGAAAAGACATTACCGACAAAGGCGCGAAGACCAGAAAACTGAAAGTAGGAGACTTAGCTCTCGTTCTCCTACCGACTTCTAACAATAAGATGCTGATGAGATGGGGCGGGCCATACACAGTGGTGGAGTTGTATGGTAAGGATAATTACAAGATCCAAGTTGGTGATGTGATAAAAACTTATCACATCAATCTGTTAAAGAAGTATATTGTGAGAGAGGAGGATGAAGAAGAAGAAGAAGAGGTTGAAGATGCAGAAGACTCTGATGTTAATTCAGTAGCTAACAGTTCTTCAATATCCGACAATGATGTTGAAGAAGATCCATTTCAACCCATCGAAGACGATGATGAAAATGACGATACTAAGATCAGTGAGGACATAACAGATGCTATGAGGAGAGAACTAATGGAGATCTTAGAGAAGCATGAAGCAATTTTTACAGACGTGCCTGGCACCGCAAAGAATTACTATCATGCAATAGACCTTATTGATGATACCCCCATCAGGCTGAAGCCGTACAAGTTACCATTTACGACAAGGACGGAATTGAAGAAGGAAACAGATAAGATGATACGAATGGGCATCATTGTTCCCTCTACGTCGCCTTATTCAGCGCCAGTTGTCGTTGTCCAGAAAAAGGACGGAAGTAAAAGAGTATGTTCAGATTACAGGGCCTTAAATAGGATTACGGTCTTCGATCCTGAGCCCATGACTACGACTCAGACTTTATTCACCAAGTTTGCCAAGGACAAGTTTTATGCAAAACTTGACTTAGCCAAAGGCTATTGGCAGATAAAAATAAAGCCTGAGGATTGCTACAAAACCGGTTTTTCAACCGAAGACGGACATTTCCATTACCTCAAGCTGCCATTCGGTATGGTGAATGCCGGAGCAACGCTTGTAAGGTCAATGCGCAGGATTCTGGATGGAATCAATGATGTCGACTTTTATATTGACGATATCATCGTCCATTCTCAGACCTGGCGCGAGCATACGATCACGATTGAGACTGTACTTCAAAGACTTCAAGAGGAGGGATTCACCATCAGGCCGACGAAGTGCGAGTTCGCCTCGTCGAGTGTTGAGTTTTTAGGTCATTTTATTGGCAATGGCACTAAAGGATTACATGAAGACAATGTAATCAAAATTAAGAAGACAGAGCCACCTAAGAATAAAAAGCAAGTAAGGTCTTTCTTAGGGCTCACTGGTTACTACCAGGATTTTGTAAAGAATTATGCACAAATTGCAGCGCCATTGACCGACTTAACAAAGAAGGGTGAGCCAACGAAGATTAGGTGGGAATCCATACATCAGCAGGCGTTTGAGAAGTTGAAAGAAGCTTTGAGCTCGAAGCCCATCTTGAAGATGCCAGAATTGGAGAAAACATTCACGCTGCAAGTGGATGCGTCCGGCACTTCATTAGGATACGTCCTCTTACAAGAAGACGGAGGAATTCTCCATCCGATCGCATATGGGAGTAAGAAGTTGTCTGTAACACAGCAGAGGTATTCAACTTTAGAGAAGGAGGCATTAGCGATCGTTATGGGCATCAGAAAATTCGAGCCATACCTCTACGGGAAGGAATTTATCCTTCAGTCCGACCATAGACCGCTGACGGCTATGAACAAGAAGAGGTATGAAAATAATAGGATAATGAGATGGTCTTTATACTTGCAAAGGTTCAGATTTATCCTAAATCATATAAGTGGGAGAGATAACGTCATAGCTGACTATCTAAGTAGGTCGTATGCCGAAGATACATTGGGTTCATCATCAGAAGTCTCTACTGAAGAAGGAGCACTATGTAAATGAAACCAATGTTTTAACATCATGTACATAAAGCAAAATGTACCAATTTGCTTCATAATGGGGGGCCAAAGATGTAATGCAGTGGTACATGAAATATATAACATTACTTTCATTTATGTATTTTAAGGTAAAGGCCAAGTATTGCCATTGCAATATTAATTTTCTGTTATATATATTTGATGTATGCTGCAAAGGCCCAGTTGAAAATATTGTAAATATGTTTGTATTTTAAGTACAAATAACAACCAATGAAAACTCATCTTTTGAAACTTATTTTTGAAATCTGGATTATCATTGGTCGTTATTGACAAAGCTTTATTAATATTATTATTATTATTATGTATTATATTATTTATTATTGATTATTATTATTATTATTATCATATTAATTATTATTATTATTATTATTATTTATTATTATTATTATTATTATTATTTTATTATTTTAAAGGCATTGAAAAGGATATTACGTCTTACTATATAGTATATAAAATGATTTTATATATATATATATATAATATATATATATATATATATAATATATATATATATTTATATATATATATATATAAATAATATTTATATATATATTATATATATATATATATATATATATATATATATATATATATATATATATTTATTTATTGAATTAATGTATTTTGTAAATTGTGGCAGTGCAATATCTTCAATTTTTGTTAGCTTTTTATATTTTGTTTTTCAACGAAAGATTGTTATTTCTTGAGAAGGAGTATGATTTTACAAGAAATACCAATCTTGCATTCTTTCTAAATGTCTGGTATATATTTGTCTTGATAAATTAATTGATAAATATATACATCATTTTATTTATTGTTTTAAGGATTATGATTGGTTAAGAAGGCGTAATCTAAATTACTGTAAGCCATATAAATAGTAAAAATGTGAATATTTTGGATCTTTTCGCTTTTATTGTTGCTAATCCAAGATGTATATAGTTGGTAGCTCTTGACGCCTCATATGTCCGATCAATTTTATTATTTGTTAGTGTGTATATTTTGTATCCAAGAAGTGTTTGTTTTATATTTTTTTTACAAAAGTTAAATGTAATATGTGTTTAAATTTAATATGGTGATATAATTTCGATGTGGAAGTTTTGCTATTTATTGTATAGTAAGATAAAAGGTATTTAAAGGTGTGTTTTTAAAGTAATTTGTGTTTATATTGTAATTATTATATGCATTGCTATCTCAAAGCGTCGTCTGCATATACGATTTTGCAAAGTGCATTGTGTCCAAATTGTTGCTAGATATGACTGGCAGGTAAGCTTATGTATCGTTGAAATTTATTTTTTGAAGTGTTGCAAATATTATATTGTGTCAATAAATATAAAACGTTTATCAGTTTAATATTTATTTTTTTAACATATGGTTAATTGTCAAAGTCACAGTTTTTTTTGTTTATTTAAAAGATTTGTTTAAATCACTAATAGGCAACTCTTTGCATTGTTGTAACAGCTGTTTTTATATGTCAGCTGGCCTTGCAGTATTTTGTGCACACTTAAAAATCGACGTCTTTTGTAAATGTCTAAATTCATTTAATTTTCAAGTAAAGATTTAATATCTCTTATCAAATCGATCAGTCTGTATATTTTTGTTAATATAATTTATGTATTTATATCCATTCTTGAACATAAATTATTTTACTGTATATTTTATTAGATTACATATTTATGGTCGAGGATCTATATAAATTTAATGGTAAAGCATTTTGTATTTTGTATTGAGTAACAGCATAAAATATATATATATAATTGGTATTTAGTACTGTGGTTCTATATTTTCTATGCGCATGTATGTAGATATCCAAGGACATCTAACTATATGTTCATGAATTTATAAAACCTAGTTTTGTAAGAACAGTACATTTTCATTTATTTTTTTTATTAAAATATTTCTAAATTTACTCCAGTAGTTTCCTTGAGTGTTTCCAAACGTATTTTACTTTCTCATTTATTTAAATTTTCAAGTAGTAGTTATTTTAGGTCTTAAAGACATTGGTTTCATGATCAAAACATTGATCATAAAACAGGAATATTCATTGATAAGGAATAATATTGACTGAACGGTTTTCACATAAGGCAAAGAACTCGGTCAAACCATTGTTCCACTTGAAGGGTCTTCAGGGAGATAAGTTGGTGAGTTTTAAGTATAGATTTGCACTGCAATATTGCACAGGCCGATAACTCATTTAACAGAAGGCCTGGATACTGTTACAATACAGGTTTGAGAATCTAAAAGGTGTTAGTTGATTGAATTGTCACGGGGGCCTGGCCAAAGGATTTGTTTATCAGTTCGAAGAGTAAGTTTTGACATATAATTTAATATCTTTTCTTCCAATCGCATTACAAGGTTGTTTACTAATTTTATTTATTAAAGTCTCAATTCGTTTTAATTTACATTTTTAATTTTGTGTTGCTTCACAGATTTATTTTTCTTTTCTTCAAAAACAAATTTAAAAAAAAATGAAAAATTTTGTTCTGCAATTTTAAAGAAAAAGATATAATTTCGCGACTTTAAAAAAAAAATAAAAAATGAAATTGTTTCCCCAAGATTCGATGAATGACTACGAACTACGTCTTTCTCACAACTTAGATGTTATACGAGATATTTTTTCACTGTTTTTTTCTTGAAGACATTGAAGATGGTAAGACTCAAATTCTCGAAAATATTTCTAGATCAATTCCTGAAGTGTTTTTAATTAAGTAGAACCCAATCTAAGAGAGAGTAGCACTAGCGTCTAATATATATCTTCTGTAGGGGGTGGGGGATAAACGCCTTCAAATATTCTTACTAATAAAAATATATATTCAATTATTTTTTTATTTAATTTATTTGACACAAAAAAAGATTTCATTTGCCTTTTTTAGAAGACATTATTTAAAGATCGCTTACAAAGTTTGAATTATTTTTCAGGAACAGCTTTTAAGCAAATCAATGTTTTATTATTATTTTTATTATTATTGGTTTTAGGTGAAACGACTTCTTATTGGGATTTTTTTTTTTTTATCTTGGATTTGATTTTTTAACAATTTTTATATTCATCTTATCATAGAAATTCTTTTAATCTATAGTATTGAATTAATATACAAAATAAAATACATTTTATTTCTAAATATTTGGTTACATAAATTTTTATTCTTATTTTATGATAATACATCAAAATCGAAAATATAAAAAAAAACATATTTCGTTTATTAAACTATTTTATAATAGTGTATATAAAATATGTCTTTAAGACTATATCAATATATAAAAGTTACTGTTAAATCGTTCGCGGGCAATTTTACAATCAATATGTTCACTATATATCACTTCCCAGCCAAAACACTGAGTGACTATTTACGAAAGTGTACTCTGCGTGGAGGGTTTCTTCTTAAGGTTGGAGCATCATGGACATCAGGACTTCTGGAGTGTCAGGAACGTCCGTGGTATTTAAACATCAAATGAATATCAGAAGATTATTAAAGTGACAAAGGGGGTGTTCATGGACATTTCTGGGAACAATCATGGGACATCAAAACTCGTGGGCATCATGGATTTCTTGATATTTGTTAGTGTTGACACAAAATAGTCACATTAAGGCTGAGGTTGGTAAGACTATGACTGGGAATAACCCGCGTGACAATATTTCTGCTTCACAGTTATATGTACTCGAAGGTATTCATTTGTTTTGATATTTTGAAATTTTCTCTCGATGTCGACAGAAAATATTCATGTTAGGCTGAGGTTGGTATACCTGGGAATAACGGTGTGACTAAAGTTTCCGTCTTCACTATTGCTAGTTGTCTAAAGGCGTCGTTTAGAGGGTGTTCTTCTTTCTGGCTTCACCATTCATAAAGGTGAGAGGAAGAAGTTGTCCGTATCTTTGAATACTCCGCAACTCAACTGTTGTGTTTGTATGTTTTGTAGAATAATTTTTCAGTAAAACTGAAAAACACTTCCTGGATCACTAGTGTATAGGAACATCATCAATTTATATAGGAAGTCTAAGGCCTAATGAATAATTTAATTGGAAGTAGGGATGCCGCAAGAGGACCGGTATATATCGATATTGAATTTTCGATGATATTTTTTCAACCGATGTATCGATATTTTATTTTCAGTATCGAATCAACGATATTTTTTTTTTTCTTCTAGAAATTTTGAGCATTTTTCTTTTTTTCATAAAATAACTTTTAGCAAAATTTTATGAAATTTTTCGGCTCGTTTGGATGATGGGACATTTTGTTCTGGCTACAGGAGAGGAGGGAAAGACATGTCAGTGGATTCATACCAGAGAAAGATGTAGTGGCCGCGTTTCCTATTGCGGGTAGTATAGAGCAATTTTCATTGGAATATCCTATTGCGTATTTCACTTTTCTAAATGCTAAATAGGAAAAGTCAAGTAATTACATGAAAGAAAGAATGATGAAGCCATGATTAATAGGTTAAATTTAATTTAATTTAAATTAATTCAATTTAAGAAATGTTTTAATTAATTTAATTAACTAATGTATAATTTAAAGATGATGTATAATATATGATATATATAATATATATATATATATATATATAATTAAATATATATAATATATATATATATATATATTATATATATATAAATATATAATGGTATGTGTCCCGATAAGCTGACACCTGTATCTAAAAAAAAACAAAGAATGTATATAAAAAACTGAATACTTTTTTGAAATCAGCAAACTTTTAATCAGGAAAATGAAGGAAAATTTAAGTGAGTAAATAAAAGAAAAAAGATTTGGAAAAATTTTCGATACAGTTTTCGATATGTTTCATAGTGACAGGAAGATTTGGTAACGAAACTATAAGAGCGAACTGTGAAAGTCGATTGGAGTCATAGGAGGTATAGTTAAGAGGATCAGGTAAATTGTTTTAGCTACCGCAGTGGCGGCTCTAGACATTGTGGGGCCCTGGGTGGCAATGGCATCCTAGGCCTTTGCGGGGTCCTGGCCAGGAGTTCGTAGAAACATCCACAAGTATACAAAAGTACAAAAATCACATTATATATATATATTATATAATATATAATAAATATACATATATTATAATAATATATATATATTATATATATAATTATATATATATATATATATATTATATATAATATATATATATAAATATATATAATAATATATATATATAATATATATATATATAATATAAATATTATATATAGATATTATATATATAATTATATATAATTATATAATATATTATATATTAATTGCGCAGCTCAGCGATATGGGACGTTAAATATGTTAGCCTTTGCATGTGCGCGAGGCCTTATAAGGCGCGGGGCCAGGGGCGATTGCCCAGGTCGCCTGATCAGGTAAATGTTTTTAGTCCCAGTAATGAGCAGAATTAGTTAAATGGTATTTGAAAATAATCAGGACAACCGAACAGAGACATACATTAAAAGCCAGAAACAACAACTATAATATAGGTAGAAAGGCTCATTGTTAAAGTAAGAAAGAGTTATTTAACATAACCTAACTAAAATAGTCATAACCTGACCTAACAACCTAACCTTTAACCTAACCTACCTTAAGTTAACCTAACTTATATATATATATATATATATATATATATATTTATATATAATATATATATATATTATATATATATACCACGCACGCAAAATATATATATATATATAATATATATATATTATATATATATAATTATATATATAGGCCAGCCTCTAAAGAGCCACAATCCATATATCTCAAAAACTACTACAGCTACCGAAAAAAGAATACATTGCTTGAATCCTGGCAAAATGAGAGAGAGAAACTGTTTAAAAAGAAGGGAATAAAAAAGAAAATTAAAAAAAAAAAGATAAAAAAAATCATAATTCTCGGAGGAAAACTAGGCGAAAGAAGATACAGCAAAATGAAAATACATTTTTGGAATCCTTGTGAAAATTTAGTTGGTTTGGAAAAAGTTTGTAAAAAAAAAAAAAAAAAAAAAAAATTAAACATAAATTGGCAATTTTTTTTGTGAGGCTGCGGACTAATAGTATATATATATATGATATTAATATGTAAAGTATTACTAAGCACAATTAGGGGGCTCAGAGGCCGACGGGGAACACCGGGGGACGTAGTTTCATACCCCGTAGTGAGGGAGTGGTGCGGAAGGAAACCGCTCCGCGAACACCCAAATACCAAAGAGCGGGGTTCCGGAGACTCCTTACCCGGTAAAGGGGGTGAGAATTAGTTTCCATATTCAGTAGATGAGATGAGTGGCAGAGAACTACCCCTTATTAGTTCCCGGAAGGCCTGAGAGACCCCGACTCTATGACCATTCACGGTGCGGTATTACCCTTTGAGGTATCTTTAGTTAAAAAAAAGAGCTCAAGAAATTTAATAGAACAGTCTATTTATTTTTAACGAAAGTAACCCAATAAGAGTCTCGTAGAAGAATAGGCGCCTAGAGAAAAGTCATATTTCTAAGTGATGAACATATTTCTTTATTTTTATTTTGTATTACCATTTTCACTTTCTTCAAAAAAAAAATCATCGAAGCGATTCAAAAAGTGAATTGAGCCTATTATATTTTGAGATAATGTATATTTTTTATAGTATAGAGTTTCTTGAGAGAGATACCCTATATTAATAATATATATTATTTTATTATGTTTTTATTTTATTATTTTATATTTTTACTAATGCACTCATCATAAATAAATTTGTGAAAATTGTTCCAATATTGTATTTATACCTTTAATTTTTTGGATATGTTATTTTTTATATATTATTCTGATTTCATTTTTAAACACCAGAGTGATATGAATAACTTAGTGAAAAGTAATATAATATTGGGTGAGATATAATATATTAGAGTTAAAGATAATGAAAAATTAGTGGAATTGTGTGTCGTCTTCTTGGAAGGTAGAGAACTAGTATAGTAATGGGGGTCGGTAAAACTAGCAGCCAGAGGGTTATAACAAGTTACCGAGAAGTTGCCAACCGATGTTGCAAATGTTGCCATAGACAACATTTATGATTCAGTGAGTTTTTCTAAGGCTGATCGTGATTTCATAAGGTTAGATGGTGTTTTCATAGGTCAGGTGAGACACAGAATATTTAAGGTCTGGAGTTAGACCGAACTTACCAACGAGTTTTTCTCAGCCTGAACTCAAGCTCTTAGCCCCTAAGTGGGGCGTTAAAGAGCCCCTTCAAGAAAGGGGCGTTTTTGAGTTCCTGAGAAGGTATAAAAATGCACCGCTCGCTCTTATTTCTGATATTCCAGACAGAATATTGGTGAGGAATACTAGCCTGTTTCTTGTCAAAGTTGAAAGATCGTCTTTCTACGTGCTTCTAGGTTTGGCATTAACAATGAAAAACATAATCGAAAGAAAATAATTACAATAATTTTAACATTCGTTAGATCGCTGTGAGTAAACAGGTGAAATATATACGCTAGCGCCCTTTGGTGTGTGTGTTTTGGGTGAGTAAAGATTAGGAGTTTGCTTAAAATATTCTTCCAATCGGAAAGCTAGTTTGTGAGTCACATAGGCTGTGATTTTTTAGAGTACCCGATAAGGTCAACCCCTAATGGGGTGTGTCTGCCCACCCTTTCGCCAAGGTCAAAATATTCAGACCCATGAAAACTCACCTGTATACTTAAGCGCTCTCGGAGTGAAAATTTGGGATCGATAGAAGTAAGGAATTATGATGATTCGCCCAATCTCGTTGGAAGAAACGATAATTAACGCTCGTTTCCTGTCTGCTCCCTCTTATGTTTGGGGACGCTTCTTTTTAAATTAAAAATGATCATGTAAGAAGACTAAACTCAGAGAAATGGCTGAAAGTGGCAGCACCGAGGAGATCGGCGTTAGGAGTCGAATTCGGATTCGAGTCGGGATTCGGCTGGCTAATTCAGAGTCAGGGACCCACCGAGAATGGGGGTCCCCGTTTGAAAAAAAGAAAGAGACAGAAGAAAAATGACCATGGATAATGCTCAATAACACGAGGAGGAGGTTGAAAAGAACCAAGAAACGAGGGAAGGAGACGGAAAAGGAAGAACAGGAAGGGAAAGAAGAACAAGGTGAAGAAAAGTGGTGGAACAATGAAGAGGTTAAAAAGAAAGAATTAATGAATTAGAATGTTATTCAGAAACCTACGGTAAACGTTAAGAGACACACTTGGTGTCTAGAGCCCGGGATTTTGCCGTTGCCGACATAGGGCTAAAACTATTTCAATTATTAATCCCGTAGTATTACAAAATATATCATTACTGAAGCATGGCTAAAATAACTAACATGAACGTTTGGAGATTGACTCCTTATTTTTAACAAAAACTGTACTGAATCGTAATATCGTACACTTGAGCATTAGACTGTAATTGCTGCTAGGGCATAGGATAACTACGGTATAGTAGTTTGTATTAATTGTTCTTCCCAAACGTAATGATACGTTAATTATAATAAACAACATTGCTTATCTACAGTCTAAGTTATAATTCTCACTCAATCGTAATATAATAATACGATTCGTGATACAACATACTGTCTACATAACTTTTCCTTATTAATATCTAAGATTGGATGCATTTAATAAATAGAGGAAAGAAAAACGCTCACTCATAGTACATAGGAGACTGATATCATTCAATATTTTAAGATTACCTATGTTAGATTCAAGCTTATTTATTTTTTTATTAAATTAAGTATTTGTTTATTTTTATCATTTTTATACGTGTGTTTTAACGTGTTATTTTATTAATTGTTTTCTATAGATTGAAATCTTTATCATTTGAGTTGATCTCGCCATACTTTTTATTTGTGATATTTTTAAGATTTGCTAGACGTTTTCCTAACTGTTACTTTTGTGAAGAGTTTTATTGTTAGCAGCTCTTGAATTGCTTTTTTGTAGGTGTATTAAATTGAGATTTGTTTTTATTTTTAATCTTTCTTTTTAATTTTTTGGTAAATGATTTAACTAATGCTTATTTTATTTTTATAATAATAATTTGTTATTATTTATTAGATTTTATAATTCATTGCTTATGTTTTAATTTTGTATATTTATATTTATTTAATAATAATGCAAATATACATCATTAAATATTTATTTGAGTTTATGTTTAGAAATTTTTATATTGATTTTTAATTAAATTTTATTTTATTATTATTTTTTTTATTTGTTATTTCTTCAAATCGAATCAATAAATTTTGAAACACTTAAAGTATTTTGAATTTATATTGTATTATACATTGGTATCTGCATATATCACCTTTTAGGACATGTCCCTACATCAGAATCAGTAAATCATATATCACTCCATCCTCACTTCACCCCTCACTACCTTCCTCATTTTATGATGACTAATTGATCTAGATATATGTATTCTATGGAGTGCAAGTTCACATTTTCGGAGTGTACCTTTTTGGGGGGAGGTTAACTAACAAAAAAGTGAAAGTTCTTTGAATAACGGAAATAAAAGATCATACTGAATTACTATCTGAGTTAATCATAAGCTCAATGCACCCGAAGTGCAAACGCAATAGTGCGCAGTATGTCAATCCACTGATAGAACATATTGAATGTAAAAGTAAACCTTTCTAACATTACGACAATTGCGGAAATAACGGGAGAATGAGTATAACGAAACTCTCTGAAGCAACAAGCCAGCTCGCGCGACGAGGAGGGACTGGCGAAGGAACCACACAGTGAAAAGAACTAGACATGTACATTGCAAAAACGTGGCCGTATTCTGTAACTTTTTGAAGCATACATCTACCCATAATTACGTTAAGTACGTACCACTGACACTATAACATTTTACAAGAAATTTGCAACAAAATTGTGTTAATTATCGTGCTGATCAACGAATATACTCGTAAGGACGGTGAATAAGGTTTCTCGAGCTATATATAAAAGGCCTCATCTAATGACAAGTGATGGAAGAAACAATGGGCAAAACCATTGAACATACCTTAGAGAGACACGAGCTCGAAGAAAAAAATTACTGGTCAATAATCCTACCGATACTAACAAAGTTCCATACTAGTAGGCGAGAATAGTAAAGTAAAACTAATCATTACCATGCAGAAAAGATCGAAATACAACATTATTCATTTTGCAAGAGATATCTGCTACATATGGGGCAGGTAATTTTAGCATTTAACCACAGTATATTTAAATAAGGATTGTACGATTCCATATGCGTTGACCTAGAATTGTTATATGATGAATATAAGAATAAGATTGTACAAACAACACACACGGCGAACAACAAAATCAGAACACATATAAGCAATAACACATAAAAACAACAGCACGAGACACTACACACTAACACACCACACACACTCACACACACATCACACTCAACTCATATCTTTCTCACACAACATTCTTCACATTCGACAATCTACGCTAACTTAAGTTAAAATCCTTTGGTGTAATATTTTTAGCCCTTATCTACTATTTAGGACTATCCGCACCCCTTTCTCAGCAAATTATCAACTTCGAAACATCAAAATATTTATTGTAAAAGGTTAAATAAAGAAGATAACTATTATTATTTACATTTTGGTATAAAGTATATTCAGAGATAATAATAATACATTATTAAAACAATTTAAAACACTGAAAATTAGACATAGTAAATACAAAAATATGTATTTCATATTATGTAGAATGGAAAATGAGAATGTAGGCGCCCTCTATAGACTCATGATGATCGGTGCGGAACATGAAATATTCTTAATATTGAGTTTAGATTCATAGAAATACAGGTATGTGTTGTGATTATCTTAGGTTATTTTTTTTTACTTAGTACCCAGCACACCACAAAAAGAAATACTAACTATCCAATCCATATTTCCCACCGCTGACCAAAGTTTACATGAAGATAGGGCACACAAATATAATCAAACCTCCTCTTTACTTCGTGCTTAAATTAGCGATTAAAGAAAGCTCTGCGTGACATACGATACTATTAAAACGAAGTGTGCTCGCTTTTATATGATGAGGTTTAGGTCATCGTCTCGTACATCGTCTTTATCAACATTATCAAATTAGTTATTTTCATACAATTGCCTCACTGACACTGGTTATTTGTGATGTCATTGATAACAAGAACTCATACGTGACCGGGATATACTATTTTCAGAGCACGATGCATTCGCGTAACATAAAATTACCTTTCATCATAAAAGGGTTCTTGTATTCTTTATTGATTGTATTCTTTAACTTTTACAATATAATTTTGAAATATTTTCCAGTCGTGACAGTTCGTTAATTCTAGATAACAACGAATGAAGACTTATGGTGCAGATACAAACAAGAGAGAATCGAGACGCTCTATCTGGCCTCAGATCCCTCTGTATGCGTTTATATTCATATAGTTCACCTAAGAAAGTTTCCTGTGTTCAATAAGCGTTCTTCATCCGCGTTATTCTGCGAGCCCAAAATAACAATGGAGTCGTGGAGGGTATACGAACAGGGAAACTACACACGCACATATTGTGTTGACTTTGTTATAAAGACGCGTATAATTGTAATCACGATGCATAAATATGGCATCTGTGTGAAAACGATAGCTGAGAGGCGGGAGAGTGTTTGGTGAGAGTTCAATTGTTTGCGAGGTGCGTGTGCATTCGGCTAGTGTCATATACTCTGTGACATCTGAATAGTCAAACATATTTACAGCAACTAATGTAGGAAATGTATACGTGTGAGTCTTCAAATTGTGAACGAGCAATATAGAAATTTTATATAGGTTGCCTTTGAGAACAGTCATAGTTAAAAAACACCAAGTCACACATTTGACTCTATAACTACATCCACCTCCTCTCCGAGTAGAGTCGTATTAGTATGAGTGCAAATTTCTGTCCCGCAAAATATGAGAAAATGTGAGACACAGTAAATATTGCAATGAACGCTCCATCGCCAGTGGAAGGTTTCTGGTGTATGCTCCTAATGATCAAGTTCGGACCTTCCTTTATCTCTGAACGAAAACGTGACCCAAAGTTATCATTTAAGTTTTTCGCGTGCGTAAATCAGGACTCGTCTAGATCGTGGAGAATGATCCCTATTGGTGCGTCTATTGCCTTGTCTTGTCATGTTTATTATATTAAAGAAGTGAGTGGATCTACAACTATACCTCTCGATATGTATAAAATCTACATATTTCATTGTGAATGGGAGAGTGTGGAAGTAACACTTCAAAATTTTTATATTTCATATTTGTCGTCACCCTCTCACACTCCTAACACCTGATGTTTCGAGGGGTGTTGTGTTGATACACCTCTAGCCTTTCATTCTTGTCGATGATTGCATTTCGTCACAATTTTTCTCTCAACACAATTCTTACACAGAGTGGATGTTTTCATATTGCACTTCTAATTTTTTGGATTTCTGTAGCGTCGGAAATTACTGGGATTATAAGTTTCTTGGAAGGTAAGGGAAAAGGAATCTCCTATAACAAGTGGTAATGCATACACCGAATATATATTTATCATATGATATTGATTCGAGGAGTGTCAATAGTCTGGAGTGAGGTTTGTATCTAATTAAGATATTGTTCAGGTGGGCCACTCCACAGGGGTGGAAGAGTTATCACTTGGTGTCTAAACGAAAATAGAGCGTAAGCCCGAGATGATATTAGTCAAAAAACTCATGATCCTTCGCGCTTTGGAGGTAGTCGGGTCCAACTATATTATAGTAAAACAGGTATGGAATTCCTTGGGCGGGCCTCCAAACCAATGACATTGTCTATTATGAGTCTGTTGTTAACCACAAACATCATTGCTAAGACGTTGATTATAGTCACTAATGCTTATGTTTTCCCCGCGAATGAGCAGGATCTTAATGATTTGGGTCTTTGAACCTTCCATTCACATTCCACACACGTACTACATCACCCTGCCTTCTTAATCACCTATCTTCTTGTTCCAGGTGACGATTGTAGCGCCGTTCAACAGCCGCCCTCAGCGTTATGTCAACATCCTTTGTCCTTTATTGCATCTTTATGTTCCTTTGAAGGCCCGCCGCGTTGCCATGCCAACCCATGCGTATAGTTGAACAACGTCGTATTGTTATTGCCACTTGTCATTACACTAACCAAAACCGCATCAGCGTAGGTAAAGCCACTTGTTCTTAACTTTAAACGGTTGTCTCGTCACACGCTTTACGAGCGAGTGGCATAGATTCATGTCTAATATTCGCAGTTACAATTTAGATGTGCATTTCATCAGACATGATACAAAGAGGCTCACAGCGAAATGCTATGCGTAGAGGTAGAAAGGATTCATGAGTGTTCTCACAGACCTAAAGTGAATAAATAATTCACTATCAGGCCCTTAATATCACAGTCTCTCTAATTATAAATGCTCCGACCAGAAGGAACGCAAACGTGTTTCGTTTTGTGCTGTGGAGGTTTAGGATCAATCGATTTTATCGTTATTGACTGCCAACAAATGTGGCGGGTTTAATGCAAAGCTTACCTAACTGAAATGATCATTCTCACAACAGACATAGATGTTATATTAGAACGAAAATATATTAGAACAATGCGTTAGGCGGTACACAGCATATAGAGCGTTTCAATATCAATTCACAAAATTAGTCAGGTATCTTTACCTATGAACTTGTTCATAGTGTACTCTGCAAATGGTCTAGACTTATAGACAGTCAATGTTGAACTATTTTCTATCTAGCTTCAAAGAAATTTCTTATCAGGGATTATATTATGCACATATTATAAACTCAAAACGGTATCTTCATATGATAAAATGACTCTCTCGGGAAAGAAGACCTTTGGAATCATGTTCTTTTTCACTAACACCATGCACTGTTTAGGAGAGAGCAAAGAAGTCATTATATCATTATATGAACAGCGAGTGGTGTGAAAAAAGAGCAACGATGAATTCCATGAGTTGATACTATTCTTCTCTTCGCCCTGCATGAAACATCCATCTCTTACTCTTGCTCCCTTTTATTATAGGACTTGCCTGAGCTCGAATTCAGAGTAATCTGTAAACTTTTGTGGAGTGTGACACTCAATCAGATATATGATGAGTATACCGTAGCTAGGAATTGATCAAAAATTATATATCACGCCATCTATTGGTTAATTATGAATTATTTGACTTTAAGGGATAAATTTTCACTCTCACTCCATCAGAGAAGTCTATAAATTGGGATTTACATGCGTTTTTTTCAGAGTCTCGAATTGCTATAATGTTCTTGTTCTTGCCGTCCACCCACCCTATTGTCAGAGTCGATGACTAAATCCTGATTCAACCTTTCCTTATCCGCTCCGAACTATCGCAGAGATTCATCTGGCGATGACCAGAGTAAATAAGGACGCAATTCTAGTTTTTCCATTCTTCCGTTTAATAACGTCAATACTTTTCTTACCTGGTATTCTCGATACATATAAGTAACATGATATACCACCAAGAGATATTCAGTATAACTCTGCTTTTTAAATTTACTTTTTCATGTAGCAATATATGGAGGAGAGTTTACGCCTCTTCTTCTAGGACTACGTTTTTTTCTGTTGTACAGTGACATTATATGTACAAAGGTTTGTTGCATCGTGTTTGAAACGACCGTTGCGATCAGCCTCTGATTGCACAAGACATGTGTGAGCCGAAAATTCTGTAATATATACTTGCAACGTAATCTACTCTCACGCCTGTATATCAGCTTTTTTTAGAGAACATGCTAAATGCAATGAAGTAGGTAGAAAATTCACGATTAAACATTCAACTGAACATTGCGAGTGGAATCGAAGTTATAACCATTATCAGTTGACATCGAATGAGCAATGTGGACAACATCTAGCGTATATGAGACAATCTGTAGCTACATCACATAATTGTCAACCTATATAAGGCTATTGATGCCACGAGTAGGATCTTAACGTGTTGAATGTGTAACAATGAACGATTGCGGCAAGAAAAAGATAAACGCATTACATATTATGCAGTTTCTTTGTATTGAGAGTGAATTCCCTACACAAGGCATTAACTTTATTATGCTTCAGTGTGTATAGAGATTACCCATAGTCAATGATTTAGTGCCACCTCATGTTCCTAAACCTCAAATGATAGCTCAAAGAGGCTTCATTTCTGTTCTTGGCGTTAGAATGGATAAATGTAAAGTATTAAATACTTCTCCAGATATAACCTTTAGCAGGAATCGGCAGAGTAAATAAACAACTTACTATTACGCTCATTTCTATCTATTCTACGAGATATATTTTCAATAAGTCCAGTATACATATGAGATAAGTATATCTGTATTAGATTTTCCATACTCACATATATAATTACTCCTCTCTGCCTCAAATTCTCAATTGTAGTAAATGAGAGTAGAATACCTTATGGGACTCTATTACATGCCAACGAGCGTGGATTTTCAACTGAGGAACAAAGAACGACTGTCATTCTCAGAGCGACAACACCATAACCTCGCCAAACTTTCTCATATGATAGAACGCTCTATTCCGACGAATGAAAACTGGACTTATATATGGCTGAAACTAAAAGATTATACTCGAAGAGAATTGGCATGCGTTTCCTCCACAGTGCACTGCCCTGCATTGCAATTATAGCAACATACAATGAACACTAGTCCCGCTCTTCAGACTACTGTGAATTTGGTAAGAAGGCGATTGCCTTGTCACCGGACTGGAATGGACCCTTTCCAAACGTCTCATAATTCTCTAGTTCACCCCACATAATTGGTGCTTTAAGGTCGAAATGACCCGTGTAACTAAGATATTATATTACGTAACGTAATACTGAGCGCTTCGTGCAGCGTGTAGCCGCTATGGTTAATCGCAAAAGTGCGAAGATATTCAAACCCTCGTATGAAAAAGGCCTAGTACATGAATCGAGGTGAATCAAGTGTGTAGATTATAAGGCAATAGTCAAAATGAACTTTCACTCACAAATCACAGTTCATAGCAGTAGGCTCAAAGGATCTTCTTGGTTGCCATGAAGAAAAAGTAACATTATTTCAGATCGGCCAGTAAAGCACAATGTCACCAGTGTACGTAGTGTCAATGACGGTTCAACTGACCATTTGAGAGATATTCACATACCATACGAGATGTGCGATAATACTCATAGTCGTCCATAATCCGTACGTACTTTTCATCTTACTTACTACATTACCAGCATATCATCATTTCGAAGGTTAAGCATAGGCAAACCTCACTAATAAACTCATTTTAGTTTATAAAACATTAATTATATTGATACATTAGGACAATTTGAATCACACCATCTGAAGTATTTCAAACATATGTAGCTAATCACTCATATTAGAAGTCCAAGCTCCACACTAATAATTTAGATAAATATATAACAATATATATAAAAGTAACTTTATAAATAACTTATAATTATATATATTATTCATACCATCACAAGATCAATACAACATCTCATACCCCAATTTTTTATAATTTGTAGGATTTCTGATTTTATAGATAGACGTTAACGTAAGTTGTGATATACTTTTTATCTCAAAGAGTATATAGCATACCTTTAATAATTATTACATACCGATCGTTTCTGGAAAAGTTATGTTGTTATAATAATTTTTTTAAGAGCAAAATAATATAAAATAATTATAAATTTTCCCTTTTATATTTACTATATATATTATTATAATGAAAAATGTATCTTTATAATTACTATTATCGTGTCTATTAATTATTGATTTATATCTCGGTAATTACAATGAACTTATTTATTCTCTATATACTAAATATTATAAAAAAAACCCAAGCCTTTATCTTTCGTCCCTGAATATATAAAGTTATGAGATATTCTTTGATAATTACATTATCCTCGTGTTAGATGAATATTAAAGAACTTGTGATTTGATTGAATTACAACAGATCCAACGAAGATGGCTTTAAAAGTAGTGAATTTCGATAATTGAAGCTCGATTATAATGAAAATGCTCCATCGAGTTGTAGTAACAGCACTGCCTTGTATTAAATGAATAATATATATGAACTAACTGCTCCACCAAATCATATAACAGTTAGTACTATACCAAATAACACTCTGTATAGATTGTCAAATGATTTCTCCAAATATCATATGATTTTACTTTCGTGCTTTGATAGGTATAATCTAAATGCAGTATAAGTAAATATTAATATATAATATATTCAATCTAACTTTTATGCTAAAGACTTCTATTATTTACTTTAAAGTATGATATTATAATCGATATAAAAATCATTTTAGAACATTATAAAATGTGCTCCTTACAGATCTTATTTAATATACTTCGAGTATATTTGTTTTTCTCTATAAAATTTTACTGATAATACTTATAGTTGATGGTAAGGTGTGTGATGTTTGCTTAACTATAAAGATCCGCATTATGTACTGCGTAATAGAATTATTCCAGTGATTATTACTTAATTTAGTCGAAATATAATTAATAAGTTAGATTGTATTAGCGATAAATGCGGTGTATCAAGATAATAAAATGATCTAGAAAGTTATTGAAAAATTTATTTTATTTAATATCTTCTATGATCCTTTCAATCTTTACCATAAATTTTTTTGGATATAATTGATATAAACACTATATAGGGTTTAAAAAATATATTTTAATGTTTAAAATGACACAAAATAATTCTTTTTGTATTCTTATATTTGGAAAAAGAAAATTATCATATCTATTATAAATGCTTACAAATCCCATGATGAGGCCAATAAAATATAAATCATATAAATATCCTAAAGTTTAAAAAATAAAAAAGATATATATCAAGCAAAAAAAAGAAATGGAAAATTTATATTTACCAGTCGCCTTGCCGATTGGCATATTCCGTAGTCTTAATGGGGCTTGTATAGCGCGATAAAACGCTATCGTCGCTGTGTTGCTCGAGAGCGTTAGTCTTGGATATGTCCAGCTGTGTTACTAAATTACTTAGATATCGATTACACAAGTTGTAGAGTCAGGATAAGCGAGCAAGCTTGTAGAATCTGAAATTACCTGTGTTAATGATTAAAGAATATAGAATCAAAATGTTAATGAGATATGCTCTCGAAAAAGTCGTTGCGAAATAGGTTTACTTTTATAGCCATGTCTTAATGTTAGATTAACTTACTATTATACTTCACTCTGAACTTTGTTATATCTGATTTAGCAGTTTTTATTCGTATCTTAACGCGATAGTTTGATCAGGATTATACACTATTATGGTAAATTAGCTATTTTCTCTCGTTTGCTCTAAGCGTCTCTCATGAAGGAATGATTTAATCCTATCTCGTTAGTAGATTAAATAATAATTGGTGAATATTGTCAATTCTTGTCGGTTTATATATCGAAAATTAGTAGGTCGTCGAGGATAAATCATCTCTCGTTAAATCTGTTTACATGTGGTTCTAGCTGCTAACGAAATACATCCGATATTTGAACGTATGGAATATACCTGATTTTGCCTTCCGAAAGTAAGAATTAATTAGTGAATTAGAGGGCTTGATTCCACATTTTAGCTATTGTAATCCGTTTATATAGAGCTTCTAATCTTATCAATCTCGTGTCAGCCTGTAAGTGTTCACATCTTTGTTTAATTATAATGTTTGACCATGTATGATAATTTCCACATAGATGCCATAAATGTGATGTATTGACATTTTTGTCTTATTTGGTACATATTTGATTTAATCTTAGTAAGTTCAGATATGAAATTTATATAACCATTCTTTTTAATGTGTTAAAATGTTGAGTTGGTTATAAAATATAGTTTCATATATTACTGGAATATTTTTGTAATATATAGAGAGTACATTAAAAATAATGTATATGATACTTTACTCCAAAAGGACAGATTCATCTGTGCACCGACCTAAAATTTTGTTTGTATTATTTATTAAGAATACGAATTAGTAAAAAATCAAATTAGTAAAAGTTGATGAAAAAGAACAATATATATATTAGATACTTCATTACCATTTGTAATGATTATTTTTGTATATTACCTGCTTTATCTAAAATCTTTCCTTAAGTGGTATAGTTTAGAATATACTATTATTTACAATGTGATATCTTTACATCATGTAACCGTTTAATCCTTCATAATATTAACATGAATCAATGAAGTCATATATTTATTAAGTTATATAAGTATAGGTAGTAATATAGTTCTTATCCTATACTATTTCGCACCTTACATAGTAATTTGTACGTTAAAGTAGAAGTGAAGAGTAGAATAGACCTATTATTGTAATGTGATTAGTGATATATCCTTTAGCAATTTACTAAATAATAGATAGTAGCTAACTTCTGTCAATATAAATTCAGTTACAAATCGAGGTGCTAATCAAATAATAATAAAAAAATAATTAAATAAAAGGGAGAGTCCTTCTTAATACATATATATTATATCATATATACCAAATAGACAATTTTTGAAAAAATATCGTATATTAAATCGAGATGATATTTATAATGTTTATACATTTGAATGAAGCTAAACAATCTATTAACATATATATAATATTATATATAATAATATATATTATATATATATATTAATAATACGTTTTTACTCATACCTAAATCAGTGTAATCAGTTAAATCAATAAGGTCACCGGCACCCCACCTTCCTTCCATCTGATGAGGTACGGTATAGTGGTGAATCTATTGATCTAACTAGATTCCAAGTTACACATTTCGAGTGTCCTTTTTGAGTTTTTAAACATAAACATAAGATCTGAAATGTTAGTTATTTATACAAAAATAATCAACGTTAAGTATACACTGCATAGTAGTAGTAACAAATATATTTAATTACAAATAATTAAAAGCTAACATGATCAATTTACATCATCGACAACTAGAAAATACATGTTACATTAGCGAACAAAACCTATCATATACTGTAACACATGTATATATTAACTGTTAACATTTAACAAAAAGTCACACACACTTAACACCAGTTAAAGAAATTTTTAACACTTACAATGGCAAAAATAACGTGGCCAATTAATTCTTAACATATTTTTTGAAGCATTATATTAATAATCTACCATATTAACGTTAATCGTACAACTGACACTGTAAACATTTAAAAAAATATGTTAACCTACAACATTGAAGTGTTAAATTAATTTCATGTATCTTGAAGGATCATACGAAATTATATAACTCGTTAACGTAATAAGGTTTTTTCCATTGGAATCCAATAAATAGACTAATTCATGAAACTAATGAAAAATTAATGACAATGAGCCAAACCTGATCACACCTTATTAGCCGAAAAAAAATAACTTTGCTAATCATTAACAAAGTATTCCTAATAATTAACTTTGGTAAAGTAAGTTAACTAACATTATATGCAAAAAACGTAACCTTATTCACACTTTTTCAGATATTATCTCTAACATATCGATTGATACTATATATTTTATTATTAAAAACATCAAGTAATACCTATTTAAACAATAAGATTTATACGATTATCCTGACCTAACTTGTGTAATGAAACTTTAAAGAAATAAAATGTGCACACACACAAACAACTACTTTAACAAGGCACACACACACGACCACACAACCACAATAAAGAAGCGGGTTACGCAATAGTAAAACCTGGAATATTTTTAGGCTTATCTTTTTTTAGACTCCGCCCCCCTTCAGAAAATATCAACTCGAAACATGAAAATGATTTTATGCTATATCCTCTTGTATAAAGTGAATGCAATGCTTATTATAATTTATTAAACAAACTGGTAGGTTTTTGGCAACATTGCATCATACAAAGGTGATTTGGCATAGCGACAACTTGTATATTTATTTAGGTTTGGCAACAGTGCATCATACAGAGGTTATTTGGCAACACTGTATAGATTTGGGGAGCAGAGTCATATATAAAGCGGCGTACTACTCGATAGGGCATTCATAATAAAGAGCTCTTACGATCAACACTTTAAGGCACCTTCGTTGGATCCTGTTGTACCATCATCCAAGTTCTTATATCTACACACGAGGGATATGTTTTTCAAATCACCTTACTTATTCAACGAAGTAAGTTTTCTCTCTCTATTATTACATTTGAAAACATATCATTGTAATACATCTAATCAATAATTAATTATCAATGTAAGGTAATTCAAAACATCATTAATTAGAAAGAATAAAGGGAAAAATAATAATAATAAATGCACATCCTGTGTAAACAAATTATTCTTTTCCAGAAAACGTGTTGAATATTAAATCTATATTCAAACAAATTTGTGAGCTAAAAAGCTTAACTCCCTTACGGTTCAATGTCTCTTAATCATCGCACACCCCTTTATAACAAAATAGGCGACTAATATCTGTTCGTTGTGTGTGGTCTTACATGTATCTAATAAAATAATGTCTAAGAAGAAAAAATACAACATATGTAAAAACCTAAACAAATATTAATAACATATAGAACCTAAAAATTCTGACTATGAAAACTTGATTTTAACATCATGCTAATTATATTCAAGTACATCTTTAACTTCTAATCCAAAATAAATGGAACATAATATTATAATACACAGACGCTAAAAACCCCCTTCAGATGATAGACATCGCTGGCTAATAAGAAGGAGAAACGACCACCTATAGGCGGTACATCAATTCGCATTACTATTCTCGTATTAAGTTGAAGTTATTATAAGGTTCAATGTACGGGTCTAAATCTATGTAGACTGCTTAAAGAGTATAATATGAACGAAAAAATAGTATTATATACCATACTTAAATTTACAGAACACTAACTCTAAAATATGATATATGTGTTAACAACATTGCATACAAATAAATTTTCCTTATTTTTCTCAACAAGACTTGCGATTATGAAATACGCCCCGTTATGTAGTGGGTGTGTCATTTTTTCCCAACCCATTATCAACCCTTAATTGAGTCCATTAAATCAAAGTTCACCTGACGCGGACACTACTACGGTAAAAACTATCATGTTTTTAAGGGAATATAATGGAGCAATAGGTATTAGAGAGGTTGACTACACGAAGATTATGAGACGGTTTGAAGGGTCAATTCCATTCCGGTGTTACAAGGCGATCTTTTACCAAATTTTCAATAAGTTGAAAGTAGTAGCGACTGTGTATCTATGGTTTGAGCTATTAACCCGCGCAGACCCAAGCGCGCCAATGCAACTGTGAAAACCGATGAACAATATCGAAGAGACCATAGCCCAAAGACATCATGTAGTTTTCGTTAACATCCGATTTACTATTGGAAGAGCAAACGGCGTTAACATCTAGAGAAAGCGGTTTGCGGTGGCTGTGCTTTCAAAGCCGTCGTTTTGTTTTAGGAAAATATTGATCTGTGAATATCCTCTCATTCACTCCAAGAATGGTACATCTCTATTTCTTATACAATTTGAGAATGAGCTAGTATGATGAATTATGTCTTTAAAAAATGTGGCTACTTGAGCAAATATTTAATCCGATTCTTCCTCTCCCATATTGAAATAAGCTTCGTAACTCCTTTGTAAAATTATGCGGGAGCAATGTCGGAAAAACTGCCGCTTAATAGTCGTATTCCGGAGCACTGGATCTCCTGTACAAAGTGCTCAATGAGGAAGTAAAATTACATATCTTAAATCTCATCTAACGAGATAGCAGAAATGACCTTGTCTATACAATTATCCCCTCACCCCCGGGGCCCTAATCGCATGGACACAGCGAAGTTAACATATCGAATCTTGTACAACATGCTACCGTAAAATGAAGAATATGATCTCAAAGTTTTGACAATTTGTATTGAAAGTAATCTATTGTCAATAGAAAAAGTGGACAATGATCCTCAATATATATTGTGAGCACGTAATGCGACTACTTTACTTGTTCAGTCGCACTGTGAATCCTGCTAATATCACATCATATTCCAAAATCAAGTGAACTCCAAATGAGTTAGTTTGCAGTGAAATTAGATGGTTGCAAACTTAGTGATGGAGGTGAGAGAACGAGATGTCTATACGGAGTATATGTGATGCCAACGCATCATCATTATAACTCACAACGCCAAATTGGTCAATTAAATTTCCTAGTGCATGTTCAGTATGAGAGTGTGAGATCAGTGAGATTTATAACTCAGATTTATGATCTACTATATAATATATAGTAACTGTCGGTGTGTATCAATATAATAGCGTGCATAGAAGTAAAATGTATTCTCTTTTGTCTACACTATCTGTCCTTGTAGTAGCCCTCGAAGGGGAAAACAGTAATCCTCTCGATCGTGCAAAAAAATCCGGTAATCTATCTTCACTCCCATAGAGTCCAAAACATATACACAAAACAGAGCAATTGTGAATCTCAATAACTGCTCGTAAGGAATAACCAAAATAACGTCGCCCTAAAGAAGGCAATCATCCCATACAACCTCATCACTCTATCTCTGCCAACACACCTAAAAGACGGCAAGAAACTCGCGCCACATCATGGCACACCACTAGTAACAAAAGGAACAGCCACCAGATCACCTACTAGTAGAAATAAATACATAGTGATCTGAGTAATACAAGTAGTTCAGTAACGTGAAGACGTTATATTCTCGGCATACCGCGTTGATGGAAAAACGGGTATTACAATGTTACGTATATGATATCTAGAGATACCAGGAAGCTAAAGGAGTTATAATAACATGCGAAGTAAATAATATTGAGAAGCTCCTTTTAACTCATATAATCTGTATGCCCTATACTGCATTATCTGCGGAATAATGAGCAGTAACGAGAAATCGCAGGAGAGGGTTAGATATACGGAGGCACATATGACTCACAATGTACCGTGCCTAAGAACCAAAAGAGACAATTTGAGAAATATATATCAGAATTAAGCGGAACACGAAAAAAACGCGATATATAACAGTTCTCCCTATTAAAAATTATCTATATAACAAGCGCTTGATACAACAACATAAGTATTAGTCCTGATAGATGTGAGAGAAAGTATGATTCAGAGGAATAAAAATCCTAAGATCATAATTTGAAATGTAAAGTTGTTGAATGACTGCACAATCAATTAGGCAGAAAGAAACTCATGTTCAAATGTTAATTAGCGTCTAGCTATATGCATTCATGTACTTGGAAAAAGTACCGGAAAAAAAATCAAACCACCTTCTCCCTAAAGTTTAGAAGATATTATTATATATATATCCCAACAAGAGTGGCATTCAATGATTTACAATGCAGTCATTTTCTTTTCAAGGGTCAAAGGGAGCGGAAAGGGGTAGGGAGGGTGCCATTAACCGACCAAATTTCTTTAGTGCCCAGGTGGATCTCTCACGGCCCAAAACATAAATTAATATATACATGTTTTCAAGCAATAAGTGCGGCGCCGGAATTGAGATCACATTATAACACTTCATGGGATCGATTGTGCATGATGTTCACTCTTAATGCTATATTAACTGTGACACCACAAGACCTCATGCTATGAGAGCAATCTTGTAGCTGGTATGTGGGGTGAATGTGAGTTTGAGACTAAATACTATTCCAATATGGTTATACTCGTCCACTACACCCCACTCTATATCTCCTCTCATCAACTGATGAGATATTGTTGGGACGAGAAATTGATTTCGAAAATAGATTCAGTGCTCGAAGAAGAGTGATTCCTATTGCTGATAAGAAATTTCTTTGTATATGTATGATAGAAAAACTCAGTGAATACCCGACTATCTGATCAGAAAAGACCTTAAATGCTCTATAATAGGCAACAGAACTCAATGGTATACTTGATATAATTTCGATATTCAACTGCTAATATAGTCAAGTGGGCCCACCTAAACTCAATATGTAAGTATTTATGAGTACCAGAATATACATCTTTATATATGTTTTAATTTTCTAAACTATCTCTCGCAAGTCTTAGCACCCATTCTAATCTCATTTGTATAGTTCTTTGTCTAATATGTCCTGAGACATTTAACGAAATATACCTTTCAAGTCAGTAGTGGTTCATTCTCTATATAGTTCACGCTTGTTCCTCATTTTACTAATTTACCTTTCAACAGATCATACTTATCATAGAGACGTCGTCAACATCATGATTTTCGTGAGAGATAGAAAAGAGTTCTACTGTGAGAAACCCACATGTAACGTTAGAGACTATCAGCCTATCAGTCATTATATTGATAAATATAGATATTGTGAAATCTCTTAGTCTAATGATGATTAGGACTAAGGTTCTACGAAGCTATACTTTACACAATATGTGTGAAGTGTGTGTTTATGCTGGAAAACTGTAATCGAGCCTTGTAAACTAGGTTAGAACAGATAAGGTAAGTTATGATAGACCATGCAATGTTAATAGAATTATCTGATCAATATCATATTATCTGAGTTAAAGAGAGGAAGTACATTAGATTTCAAAATTTAGTTCATTATCACCGGACAAAGAGAAATGAAGATTTTTATGTTAATAACCACTTATAAAGAGATTATAAAAGAAAGAGTAAAGAAAACGGACCCCGAGGATTGTCAGGCAAAGCCAAGGAAAATTTTGGTCCTACCATCAAAACGCTGTAAAAAGAAAAACCGAGTAGCAGTCGGTGCTCAGAGAACTACGCTGATCTCATGAGACGAAATTGCGCTCTGCGCTCTCCCTGTGGTACTATAACAAGCACTACACATAAATATATCTTCACTCTAAGGCTAACTTTGTCATTACGCATGAGAGAACATGAGAGCCAGGTTAAATGTTGCAGGAAACACGGCTCAAAAGAGAAATCATGTAAAAAACATTTTATGTATAATAAGTGAATGTTCATGGAATTGACTTAGATATAAGCGCTCTTTATCTCCTGGATGGGTTTGGTGATATGTGAGAAATAAGGGAAAGATGTAATTAAATTGTGCCTCATCCTCTGTTAGGGTCGATTATCACTTAACCATGGTTTTGTGCATGGCTACGGAACCGTTAAATATTCAGGGCCATCAGAAACGAGAAATAGACTCGGCATGTGGTCCCAATAACCAAGTTAATTTTCGCAGCTATTGTTATGCTCCTCTCTTTTTAATCACACAGCTACTCTTCCTGTCTTTGAGGTTTATCTTTGTTGTTTGTTGTTGAGATGGATGATATAACGAAAGCCGGATACCTCCCTTTATTGTGCGGTTTCACGTACCATCGTGGGCTCTGCTCACCCTTTACACTCATGACAATCTTATCTTTATATGTTGTTTCCGTTGGCCACCCAAAGCCAGTGCTAAGACAACATGACAAGTGATAAAATAGGATATCGTTCAGTTTTGTTACCCTTCCTTTTAGCATAAAACACAAACCCATCTAGGATCAGGTATTAACCTATCGTTAGTTACGTCCTGTGATCAATATTTTTCAAACTCACTCATATTCTCTCTCTAACCCCTCACGGTCTATACCATAACTTTTCTTTGGTATAAGAATTCTATCTTTTGAACAAGTGTTTTTTCGTGTCTATCATGTTATAGCCAGGCGACGTGATATCTCTCTGCTATATCGGCTGAATGAGAGGTTATACTATAGAGGTCTCATACTCTATTAATATCGACTTAGTGCTTATTAAATATATTTCAATCAAGTGTCAAAGCATCATCATTTCTGAAGTATTTATTATATATGTGAATATATTCAAAGTCAAATAAAGACGCACAATTACCAACTCTCTGTTTTGGTTCTTCAGATGTTGTCCTCTTCTCTAGATCTATTATCTATATAATGTACACCAAAATTTCTCTCTTTATAATGGCAATCCATACACACGGTCTTCACACACGTCATCTAATATATTATCTGTAACTACAGCTAAGAGACTTAGACTTTTTATCTATCTCGGACGATTTATTTTGGATATCGTATACACACACACACACATCATTTTACTCATTAATGATCATAAGGATCGAATCTATACTCAAGACTCCATGACAGCTGCTGCAAATGATCAGTTAATACAGAACGGAATTTCGGCTTCTTATTTCAGTTGTTCTCGTTTCTCTCCAACTCCCATTAAGACAATTTTCGAATGGAATAGACTTTAAAAAACTTTTCATATTTACTCTACTGGCTATTTTGAATGTATTGAAATCGTTCTTAATCCCAGGGAATTATGCTCCTATAAATATCAACTCAAGATACGATATCTTCTCTTATTTAACATGAAAAATTTGTTTATATGAGAGGAAGGTAGAAAAGTACGACCACCATTAAATATAATGGAAATTATAGTTTGTAACATTTACTAGGTTCAGCTAAAAAAACAAACCAATATTCGAGCCCTATTTTAGTAGGCAAAGCTTTGTCAATGGCACATGGTGTGGAAAAGCTAGAGTTAAGAGTTCTTTTATCATTCATAAACAAAAAGCTCCTATTCCATTCCACAACTCTTGAATATCTTAGCTTTTATTTTCCTAATTTATAAACTTTCTTTAATGCGAATAGTTTTTCCGTTGACTTTGTAATATTGTGTGTATAGCTATTGACTTGGGGTTTGTCTGCAGAACCTTATGATGCATATACGCCTGACTGTAAAATGATTGCTATAATATTTTTTCCCGCTCCCTCTCATGTGACGAAGCAACTAGTATATACTTTTGAGACTATTATAGGATATTTCCTCTGAAATAATCCATCAGTTTAAGTGTACCTTAATAAAGTATTTCGCATTACATGCGCGATTCTGTATTTTCTGGTCTCTACTTGGTTTAAATTGGAATCATGTTCCCAGTAATAAGATTTTCCTAAAAGCGACGCAACATTAAAATAGTCTGTATAGTATGAATAACCTGTTACAACAATTACCTTGATTATATCTTGTACACGAATCTTTAGCACTATCAAGTTCTGGGACATGAGGCCCATTGGATATTATAACAGAACGTCATAAAATCAGTAAGGATAATAATCTCCCTCTTCCAATTTTCATTTCTAGCTATTTAAACCTCTCCGTTTCATTAAGTCCTCTAATTCCTAATTACAATAGATAACTATACAAAAACCACCGGTTACTCCAAGTAACGTCCTTTCTCCACTCGACCTATTATTATTATTTTACGGTCATCATATTCTATAGAACGAATTATGTATTGATATTCGTCTTCACTAATTATTTCGATATTTTCTTATTACATGTATACTTAAGTCTACCTCAACATCAACGCCTACCTCAATTCTGCAATACTAATGTGTTTGAAAACGGACCAGATATGCAGAATCAGCCTCTAATTATACTTCGACAACATATGGAAACAAGTGATCAATTATTGTTACATAAAATCTTAAGTTTTATACCTTCAGTCACGTAATCTCTATGACCCGAATTGTAAAATTTTATTAAAAATATAAAAAAGAAAATGCATATTATATATATAAAATCATCGATATATCGATATCCGAAATATATTTATTAGGTAAAAAATATATATAGAATTATATACTCATCGATATAAGAATCATATTAAATAATATTGAGCTTACTTAGACACTAATATTATCGATAATAAATAGGAACAATATTATGATCATAATATAACATCACAATTAAATAATTGTATTATCATCAATATATTATCATAATATTATTAATATATGACTGCAATAATATATTTAAATACTGTATAGATTATGTATATGATTATAAAACATATAATAAAGTGTGACAATTAAAGATAACTCGTATCAAAATTTATTAAGTGACTATCTATTCATTATTTTCTATTGAATATAATTTATGATTCCTGATATGATACAATACTGATATTACGAGGTTAGTCTGAAATATTTTATGAACATTAATAAGTTAATGATTTAAATAAACTCCATTAATATTTCATAGTAAGTGATTGGCACCGTCTTAAATTAACCGCAATTACAAATGCGTTACATGATAAAACTAAGCAAGCGTACAAATCTTCCTGTTGTCTACGCTCGCGTTTAAGTGTATCATTGCTATAGCGACAACCACAATACTTTGACACTAATAAGGCGAATAAACTAACCTCTCTGGTTTTAAATCTCTTCAACTACCAACTCTTCAAGACCTATTCAGCATACGATGGCCGGCTGGAGGTCCAGAAAACGTATGTGCATATTATACAGAGACATTCTCTATCGGCATCCATAAACTTCTCCGATCTCCTCTCCCTATAGATATAGATTATCAAACTATCAAACCTATCTCGAAAATAAGGATATAACATATCGGTGTTTAATTCTCAATCATTACCCATATTGCACTACTAACTACTTTTTTTTAAGTCAGTAATTGAGCGATCTAACTACTCTATTCCTTAATCATTCTCATAGTATTAAAGATTATGAATAATACCATACTTATATGACATCTATTACATTCACGTGAGACTAAAATTTTCCTAATATCAAATAACTGTACGGCTTTAAAATACACAGCCTACATATCTCTTATACTCTCGAATAGTAATTAATCATACCTTATACTACAATTGTTATATTCATGATGTTACAATTAGAAGAAATACGTAAAGAAATTTTATATGTTCGGACATAAAATAATCGAAGTTGGTATATTCTCGAGTTTTCCAGTTCATCCTGCCTTTATGCATTTCACAAGCTTATAATTCCTCTTATAAGTGAAATTAGAGCACGATCGGCTTGTTAAAAAAACTACTCTCATGTAACTCTAATTGAGCAACCAAGAGATGCGGCTAGGTGTGCACGAACTTGATAGAGAGTAGAACTACCTAAAATCCAATCGACATTGTTGGTTGGGGGATGTAGCAAAGTCTCCAGACAAATGAAAAGTATGTAGTGTGTATCTGAATTAAACTGTGCTTATATCTGAGATTATATACAGAAATCTAAATTTCCCGTAGTAGATGGAATCTCTCCATTCGAGCCAAAATAGAACTAGACTAGTATCCTTAAATCCATCAGCATATAAAGCTAACAAACTGTGTCTACACTCTACAAATCCAATGTGTAACTGTATGGAAAGAAGTGTATCTAACAAAAGCTGTAATAAAAGGCTAAAAGATGACATTTAAACGATAAGGAACCACTAATCCTATTCACAGTATGGGCAATACAAAGTAATACTCTATTGGTCCATGATGAGCAAAAAAATTTCATTTCTCTTGTAATCACGAAGTGTTAACTGCCCTAAAAAAACTAAATCATAAGGACATATCTTTTAACATGACACGTTATCCCAAACACACTTTAAAGTGACAACTCTACAGAGATGTGCGTATGTGCACAATATATAGGTTCTTTCTCTTACTTATGATATATACCAGCATAATATCACGGACACCCGAATTTACCAAATGTGAAAAGACTGAAGCTAGACTATATATAATAAAATTAATTATATTGATAGCACATTAGCTATATTGTGCAATCAACCAAAAGATCAGCTCTCTTCAAATAATACTATCTAAGTAAATAGGTCTATTATGTCATGTGAATGCCTATTAACTAATCATAATTATATTAAATGGTTGTAAACATAGTAATTTTACTCAATCAACAACATTATAATATAATAATTAATTATTAATTGACCACCACCATCAACCAACAACAAACTATACCATTTTTAAAGTGGTGTCTATTGATGAATAATCGTCACGTAGGACGCATGATTTTTTTTACTCAATATGGATAGATTATTATTTCAACACCGTCTGGAAAAGAATAAGTTTTTTTTAGATCGATGTGCATATATAATTTTCGCCTTTATTGCTTTAATCTAATGATGTTCTTTAATTACATTTACGTTGTCGATTAATTATTTGAGTTAGATAGAATAAAAATATGAAAAGTGTCAAAACAGTAATAAAAAAAAAATCTAATCTACAAAGTCTAAATTAACATGAGTTTTGTAAGTTAGCACAGCGTTGTAAGATATAAGTAAACTTGGTAATGATGGTACAAGATCCGATCGAAGGTTGCCTAAAGTGTTGATCGTAAGAGCTCTTTATTATGAATGCCCCATCGAGTTTTTTTTTATACGTTTCTTATTATATATGTACTCTTGTATTAATGCTATATATTGGCTAACTGAAGTTCTTACCATAGAATTAATCACTTCTGGTATGATGAAATTTGTGCCAAACCTACCAGTTTGTATTTAATAAATAGTAATAAAAGCCATCAAAAACTGACTTCACAACTAGCTATGAGGTATATAGCATAAACGATTATCATGTTTTATTTTTTTTTATCGAGTTGATATTTTCTGAAAAGGGGGTATAGAAGTAACTATAAAATAAAAGATAGAGTACGATAAGCCCTAAAAAATATCCAGGTTTCATTACTATTTGCGTAACTGTTGTGTTGTGTGGTAGTTGTGTGTGTGTGTATTAAATATGTGTTGTGTGTGTATATATGTCATATTATTACTTAGTTTATTATACCAAGTTAGGTCAGGATCGTTTAAATTCTTTGTAAATATTACTGTGTTACATGTATAACACAACTATATTTCACTTCTACCGTTTCAGATATTATTGAAAATAGAGATTTTAAGGTCATGTTTCATTGCATAATGTTAGTTAACTTTCTGGTAAACGTACTGCGACAAGGTGAGGACTAGTTTCTCGGATAGCAGTTTGTTTCGGGATAAAGTGATTGTGTCAGGTTTTGCCAATGATTAGTACATATATTTTCTTATGTATTCATGTTAGCTTTATTATTGATGTGTGTGAAAACCTTATTACGTTAGAGATAATATTCGTTTTATGATTTCAGCATGATTAATATAACCATATGTTGTGGTATTAATTTGTTAAATGTTACTGTGTTCAGTGTACGATTACTTATAATATGGTTAGATTAGTATGCTTCAAAATGTTAAGAATAGGCCACTAGTTTGCATGTAATGTTTAGTTTCTTGTTACTTGGTGATTAAGTGTTTGGACGATCTTTTTATATGTTAAAACAGTTTATTCATGTGTAATGATTGTAGGTTTATGTCTTTATGTACTATATTATTTATCTTATGTATCAGATGATGTCACATATGTTTAAGTCTTAATTTTAATGTGAAATAACTTGTTATAAGATCAGTACAATACATAATTCGTTGATTTTATTGTATAAAGAACCTCATTGATTTCCTTAATGTTAATAGTCTTCCTCCACAAAAAGGATCAATCCGATAAATGTGACATTATATAATCAATTAGATTCAATAGATCTATTATAAGATCTACGAATGATATAGGAAGGTTAGAGGGTGGGGTGATTTATTATGATTACATATTGATATTATTTTTTAAAAAATTGTAATTGTGAACAGAGGCAATCTGCTATTATATCTTTATATATGTATTATTTTTTATTTTTTATTAATATATATATTTATTAATTATTATAAGTGTGACGTAACATTCATTAATTAGCATAAAGATTACAAAAATAAGTAAAAAAAATATAATAAGGATATATCTATATATC